>JAVJIF010026212.1:0-50396 GCA_038442645.1 Agave tequilana
TTTGAATTAAAGCCTCAATTCATCAACACTCTCCTAAAGTTTCATGGTTTAGAATCAGAAGACGCATACTTCTTTGTTAGGGAATTTAAAGAAGTGTGCCTCATGATGTGTATACCCCAATTAGGAGACGATGCCGTTAGGTTACGTTTCATCCTTTTTTTCCTAAAGAACCTAGCGAAGAAATGGTTGTACAGTTTGGCGGTAGATTCAGTCATGACGTGGGATGATTTTGTCAAGGCCTTCTTGAAGAAATTCTGGCCCCTTGCACTGATGAGGAAATTGCTGAGAGGATCAATGCCACTGCAAGCTCTTACACCACTGAGTCGAACGATGACATTTTTAGACCTGATACGGGCTTTGAAAGTTTTCATCACCAGGCCTGAGTTTTCATTTCTGACCGGGCTCTATTGGCGGGCTTTTTCATGCTATGACTGAAGCGTTGTGTGGTGTTAACGCTGCCGCATAAAGTGATCGTTACTGATGTGGTATACCCGGCGGTCTTGCTTGCCTACGGGAAATCTATCGCTCTCCTTCCAGCGATGGTAGCCAGAATACAGAGCGGTTTACGGGCTCTAGTCAAAAGCTTGTGCCAAGTGGAGGCCATTGTAGATTCTGAGGGCAGGCGAGTGATCGATTCGGAGGGAAGGCTGAGAGTGAAGACCCCTAACCCCAAGATCGAGTTTCCATATACGTACCTGATGGCCTGGTACATTATGCACTGCCCTTCACTGATGACGGTGGTGCCTCTTTCTGCAGGTTTTGTTCCCTTCGTGCAGAAGCTTGAGAATTCGAGCTGGACTCACTACTATATGTTCTATGTTCGGAAATCCACTCTGAACATTTCAAACTATCAGCTCGACCGTTGCTTCCCTGAGATTGCTAATGCATCTTACGGGGATAAGTTTGCCGATCTTGCGGGGCCAGATGATTTCACAAGGCTGCCCTCGGGAGTCTTCTAGTGGCTGATCAATATTCGGCCTGGATACCTGATCTTCCGGCAAGGGAATTCATGTACGATCGAGCCTTACTTGCCTAGCCGTTTTGCTCGGCATTTCGGTTATGATCAATTATATGTCGGCAACCCCAACGCTGGCCTCTGCTTTAGCGAAAATTTATTTGAAGGTGCTCGGGCGTGGTACTACGGTGTAGCTGGAGGGACAAAAGTTGTTTTTAGCTTGCCTCACAAGACGCCCAATTGTTATACCAGCCTTAATTTCTGCACCTGGTAGTCCCTGGCTAGTAGGATGCTTGTTTTGGGATAAATACCTCTTGTATTAAGAGAATCAAGGCATCTTACGAAACCAAGTTAGAGTCCAACAAATGTATGCGAGGTATGGACGAGTATCAGGCAGCCGAGAAGGAAACTGGAGGGGAAGCAAGGATAGGACCAACGTCAGTAACACCTAAGGGGCAACCTGTTGAAAGAGTCGACAGGCTGTATCCAAACGTTCATGTGGCTCTGCTTCCAAGTATGAGCCTATCCCAAAGAAGGCTAGGAGGGAATCGGAGGCTGAAGCTTCAATGCCCAAAGTAGTTCCTTTTGGTATTGAAGAGCAGGGGGAGGAAGAAAAAGAGGAGGAGGAAGTCCCCGTCCCTCGCTCCCGTGGTCTGCGTAGCAGGGGTCCCATGATCCTAGAGGAGGAAGAATTCGCGGACGAACCCGTCATGACCGAGGAGGTCGAGCGACCTGAAGTTGACTTGGTGGGGAGGGATGGCGTTGAGATTTCGGGAGTCTCAACTCAGCCTGGACCTTCTTCAGTTCATGAAAAAATGGTGGAGGTGCAACAGCCTGGGTCTCCAGTGTATTGATGCCCACCTCGCGGGTTGTCGATCCAAGGCCTACTACTGGGGTACTCAGTGGTAAGGTCTCGATCGCTGAGACCTCTTGTGTTGAACTGTCGTCTTCATCGTCCGAAGAACATGGATATTATTCTGGCGAAGAAGTCAATTTTGGCGATGAACCTGCTCTTTCTGATACGAGCAAATTCTCACATATCTTAGAGGAAGAGATACAGGGATACGTCCCTGTGACGATTTCGCTGATAGCAAGGATCGCCGCTACTGAAGGATTTTCTTTGTCCTCCTGAACTGATCCCCATCAAGTTAGGAATGAGTTCTAAGACTTCTTTTTGACTTTCTTCTATAGGGCTGGCTACCGATAGTGAAGCCACAACAACTTCTTATATTGAGGAGATGATCCAGGAGTTGGCCCAACAGGAGGGCCTCGAAGTTCTCGCTACCGGGATGCCTCATGAGAGTGCAATCGCCGAGGTCGCGAAGCCCTCATCCCCAAGTGGCTAATCCAGAGATTTGCCATCTTCAGATCCTCAACTTGGTAAGCGAATACTGACGTGTTGGGTACTCTTTTTTTTATACTCTTTTTTTTTATCATTACCACTGACTTTTAATGTTGTGGTTTTCAGAGAGCATTGGGATAGCTCAAGTAGAGGATCCTGTGGCAAGCATTGGTGCAGAAGATACCACAGTTCAAACTTCGGCCGACTTCGGCTGGGGAACCCAGTGCCGTAGAGTTTGTTGCTGCTTCTGTTGCAGTGGAAGCTGCTACAACAATAAGTGTCCTGGAGTATTGGTGACTACCTCGGTATCTGACGAGCCTATTGTTGGCCTCACCCCTGCGCAAGTTGAACTGGTTCCCGTCTCTCGTCCTGTCACGGAAAGGGGGTCCGGGAGTACATCAGTAGGGTTATCTCCAGTTAATGATATCATGGAAGAGCTAGCACGTCAAATGGTGCAACAATTTTTTGCTTCAATGAGATCTTATATTGATTTGATCCTTTCCGGGGCAGTTCTTTCGAATTTGCACGGATACTTCTCGAAAATCAAATCAAGAACATCGGTCACACTAGAAGTCCTTCGCAAGCTAGGGCATGTCTGATGCTGGTTGAATAGCTGGGGAGCCATCTGAAGGAGCTCAAGACCCTAGGGAATGCTGACTCAATGGATGAGGCTCGGTCGGTACTGAGTAAGCTTCTTGCTGCTCAAGAACATGAGCGAAAAGAGATAGGAAACAAATGGCTGAAGAAGCCCGCCATCTTCAGCGCTTCCAAGCTGACCACCAAAGACTGATTGGCGATTCAAAAGAATCTGAAATTGTCATCCAGAGTGCAGAGCAAGTTATCACCACTGCTCGGATTACTATTGTCAGGGCGCAAGCCTTGACTGAGGCCAATGAGTAGAAACTTGTTGCTATAAGAAAAAAGCTGGAAGAGTTGAAAACTGTCAGGACACAGGTTCAAGAAAACCTTACTGCTCATTCCTCTAAGTTGGAGTCTCTTCAGGCGCAACTGACTATGAAGAGATTTCTGTCTGAGGAAAAGTTGCGAGTCTAAGCTCTGATGGAAGCTGAAAGGGCGTATCAGCTCGAGATGCATCGCTTCCGGGAACAAATCCGTTCTTTGGGGAATCAGGATTATTAGCCTTCTTCTCCTTTTTGTAACACTCTTTTTGTTAAAATAAAAGTGTTTGTATGACTTTTTATTATTATTTTCAAGTCAAATAATAAAAATTGTCCAATTTTTATCTCGCTTTTATCTTTTCAGCCTCTTTGATGTCTGGATGAACTCAATCGTACATCTTGACTGTTTGTGAAAACGCAGTATTTAGCAGCCATGAATAATAAACTCAAACTGTACTGAATTCTTGAGCGAAACACGGCTCTCATCTGCAATGGAGACGCGGTTTTGGGAGACGCGACTCTGACTCAATAATGGAGACGCAGTTCAGGTTCATCAAGGAAGACACGCGAACCTTCCTATTTGATACGGCCCTGGCTTAAAAACAAAAGGCGCGATTCTGAGACGTGAATTTGTGTTTTTTTTTTAAGTGGGACGCGGCCTTCATGCTTATGAAAGGACGCAGGTCCATGGACGCAGCCCTTAATTTTATCAGGATGCGGACTTCAGGACGCAGTGGAGACGCGATTTTAGGCTCCTCAGGACTAAGGGCGGGGCTCAACCGGTTGATGGAGACGCGGCTCTGACTCAATAGAGAAGCAACTCAGGTCCCTTGGGAAGGCGCAAACTTTACAGTACGAGTCTGAATAGTCATGGAGGGTGGCTCCATCTTGCTGAGGAGACGGGACTCTGAACCACTTCAAGAGACGCGGTCGTGGCTTCTTCAATAGGAATGAAAGAAACGCGGCCCACGGGTTTATGAAAGGACGCGGACTTACGGACATGACCTCTGAGTCTGCGCCTAACGCAGCCTCCTAAGCGTCACATGCAGCCCATCTTAAAGATCTTGTTAGATCTTTAAATGCCAAGTCGGCGTTGACGATTGGGGACTTATGTTTTTTGATGTTTCCCGAAGTGGCGATCCACGCATCAACTCCTCATTGGATTTTGATATTCGTGCAGGAATTAAGGCTGATGGCTTTGATTTTTATACCATTAAGTGTAAGCCATATGGCTTGCCTATAAATAGGCCTCATTCCCTTAACAGCCCATTATCTAGACTGTTTTCCTTTGAGAGCATGCGCTCGAGGGTCTTCGTCTTGATTTGTCCTTCTTCCCTTTAAGGGGATATGTTCTAATGAACAGCAAGAACTCAAAACTTCCATGCTTTCCTTTTATCTTTTTCAAAGATTATCACTGTCAAGTGATTTCAAGATTAAAAAGCATTGCCTTAAGTGCTTTTACCGGCTGTCTTGATGCATAAAGTTTAACTTCTAGAGAATTCTTCTTCGGGTAGGAACCAGTTGTCGCCATGAAATATTCAGTCCCATTGAGTTTCTGTTTTCCTGTTCATTAAAGAAATTCGATCTCTTGAACTTCTCTTGAGATCTGATTGATGCGCCCGTGTTCGAAAGTCGCGTCTTTCAGCCTTCTTGATGAAGCGCGAGCTCATTGACTTTCAACTCTAACTTACAAATCCTTTGACGCGAGCGTGATAAACTCTGTGCTTAGATCTTGAGACGCGAGCTTTGTACATAAAGCCTGCATTTGAGGTTCTTGACTTAAAGAATTTTAATTCTTGTGAGATCTCTAGACTTAGATGTGGCAACCCCGATTTTTTTTTTAATGCGGGTGTGGTGACCTCTGTGTCTGGGTTATCTCGCATCTTTTATCTCGGACGCGGGTCTCAAACCAGACTACATTCAGATCTGCACTGGTCAATTCCGCGTTACAAGTTCACAGCTTCAACTCGTCTGCCTGATCGTACACATATTTTGCATTCTTTTCATTACACTCCTACATTTATCGTGTAATAAAACTGCTAATTTTCTTGTCTTAAATATCTATTTTGCAAAGATAATAATGAAGAGAAAGAGGATTAAACTAAATAAATACCAGTTAAAATCAGATTTAACCGGATCTATTTGGTTAGCTAAGGATGATCCCAGATCTAGTTAGAACAAAACAAGGATTGGGGCAAATGTTCAGCTGAAGATCAGAGCAAATCAGAAAGATAACACCAAATGAAAATCGATAAAATTCAGATTTTTATAACAAGGATAATATTAAATGCAGAGAGATAAATGGATAAAGAGAAGATCAATGGATGAGATAAAGCAAGTTTGACTCAGATTCTGACTGGATACATTTTATATTTGAATCATAACCTTCGCTGCCGATTCTCAAATCTGATGATTCAAGATGATCCAGAAAGAAGACTTACAGGGCTACAACTCTTATGTTGATCACTATTTCTAATTCTGTCATTTGATAAGTGATGTTCAGCGATCAATACGCCAACAAACTACATATCAGAACTGAAAATCCACATTAAATCAAGTTTGGAGATAAGGGGAGGATTCAAATTTAGAAATAGCCAGCTTTCCCTATCTTCATACTCCTCTAACCTCTGCATTTCTTCTATAAATACCTGCAATCTCAAAGGAAAGGGACGACCAAGCAGAGAATAGAACTTAGGATAATTTGTAGTTTATAACTTAGATTTTTAGTTTTCCTTTTATGTAATTTTATTTTTCTTTATGTAACTGAGAGGAAAGACGACTTTCATGGAGGAATGAGAGCAAGCTTGTACTGCAGGTGACACCAGTGTAAGTGATCTCTTCTTTCATTGTTATTTGAATCGAATCAAAGTTTCTTTTTCTTTCTTTACTCTTGTTTTCTTTTACTCTCCTCTGATGTGTTGCAATCCAAGAAAATCTGGTAGCCTCGAGACTGCTTAGCCGTTGCAAGTGCCCCTGATGGCCTATGGTGATGAACAACCCTTCTCTTGCTAGTATAGTTTGCCCTTTTATTCGTAGTGTAGATCGAGAATGGGGAAGATCCTATACGCCATGCTTGATTGCCTTCAAAGACAAGGTAAGTGTCGCAACGGATCCAAGGTATATGAGCACTGAAGAGGTAATTAATTTTTACGCTGTCTTTCTTTTCTTTTATTTTTTAGTTTCAATATCACAATCTCCAACCATTTTTATCACCCTTTTCAATTTCTTTGTATATAATCCATTTTTTCATTTTCCCACCTTCTCAATCTACCACTTTCTCCCTAACTCACTTTAACCTAATTTTTCTCTTTTTCTTTTAAAGAACTAAAGAAGAACTTTAACCATACTTTGTATCTTAAAAGAAGACTTACTAAAAGAGTTTCCATCGCTAGTCCCTCCTTGTGGATCACGACCCGCGTAGCCACTTGCTATCGCGGTAGAATTGAGTAACTTGCACTCTTTAATCTTAAAAGTTCTGAAATACTGTATTTATATGCAGGTTTTAACCTCAATCAAATTTTGGCGCCATTGCCGGGGAGGGACGGTAAGTAATTCTCTTTAAAGTTTACATTTTTGATTAACTTTCTTCTTTGTTTTTTGGTACAGATTTAACAATAAGGAATTCTTACTGCAGTGGACACATAAGTGGTCTTGGACTCTGCTCAAGAAAGCAGAGCCAAGAAGCCCTCAAATTGCTACATTCCAGTGGCAAAACTGAGTGAACTACTAACCTGTATTTTTGCAGGTTGGCTGAATTGAAAATCTGAATATCTGTAGCATGTATCTCCTTGTTTGACTTACTGTACTTCCTTTCTAACCTCAACAGTAAAATGATGTTTGTTAAATGCTAAAAATGGTTTAGACTTGCATCTAGACACGTGTCTAATTCGTTTACATTTTTCATTACTGTTGAAGAGTGCTGGAGCAAAAGTACGTGTGCATAGCATCTAGTATAGGAACACTTTTGGATTGTTTACATTGCTTAAGTGTTGCTTTTCTTGTACACTGCACTAAATCAATCTTAAGGGCTTGTTCTATGAACAAGATAAGGTGGGGAAGTCATTACCCTCCCTTAGCCCACAAATAATCTCCTCACTCACTAACCCAAGCCTAACTAAAAATGAGTAGACGTTGGCCCTAGGGACATCTCGGACTCAATTAGGAGATTATTCTAAGGGAAAAGGTGTTGGAATTTGACTCCTGCTAAATCAGTGTCTAGGAAGGGGATTAAGAGCCGAAAGCCTAAAGGTTGGTGGTTACTTAATTAAGGAACGTCTTTAACGGATAACCTCCCACCAATCTTGCCCTGACCTGGCTGATTAGCTTGTGGTCAAAGTTTGCATTATACCTCCCGTTGACAGTTTAACCAGTTAGGAGTCGTCTAGGTCAAAGGTCTACCCTAGCTTAGTTTAGAATTATTTTTTTTGTTTTCTTTGTTTGCTTATTTGTTTGTGTTTTATTGTGTGATATGGCTTATAACAATAATTTTTTTAATTCTAATGGTAATCTATATTACACCTCTTTTCGAATATTACCAACCCGGCATATCATAACTTTAACCAATATAGTGTGCCGGATTGGTCTTATCCGAATCAATATAACCCATGCCCCCAATCTTATAACCATAGTTTTCAGAATAATTTCAACTCTTCACAGAGTCAATGGGGATTCACCTCCCCCGAGTCCAATTTTCAACCAACTTGTCCTCCTTATCCACCTTATCCACAATATTTCCAAGATTCATACTCAGTTCCACCAGTTCAAAATAGAAAACCATCAATTTTGGAAATGAGTATGCGTGAGTCCAAACAAAAAACACAAAATCTGATGGACTCACAATTTTACCACCAATTTCAAAATAATATTTCATCTTTTCAAGACCAACCGCAACAAAACGATGAACCAATCAACTATGAAAAGATGCTTGAAGCCATGACTCAGGCTCAAAATGCTCATAATCATAACATAGATATGATGGTCCAAACTCTACGTTCTCACTGTTTGATCAGTTCTGATGTCGCTAACCATTCTGTTAGAGCTGAAGAGTCATGTTGTGTTGGAAAACAAGGTTCCATTTCAGCACAATCATTTGAACTTGCCCAAACTCTAAATTTTAAAAATGACATTGACAGTTTGGCAAGTTATTCCTTTCCTGAAATAGAACTTGAAAATGAATATGATCATGAACCTCAACTTAGTGATTCAATTCTACTTCCTGATTCAATTATGACTCCGGTGTCTTCACCTGATTTCAATCTTTTTCCCGAGTCAACATTGGATCCTGTGCCAATTCATAATGAAATTGAATCACCCATCTTTGATGATCAGCAAATTGAACTTGTCCAATTTCATACTTTTGAAAGTCTTATTGACAAATTGGAAAGTTCTCATTTTTATGAAATTGAACTCAATGAGAAATGTGACCTAGATTCTCAATTTTATGATCCAGTTCAAATTCCCGAATCAATATTGACTCCTATTTTGTTACCCGACTTGAGTAATATTTTAGAGTCAGTTTTGATTCCCACACCTGTCATTCTTGAACTTGAATCACCAATATTAAGTCACATTCCATTGTGGGAAAATGAATGTGGACTTGAATTTCAACTTCTTGATTTGGACCCATTTCCTGAACCAATCTCGACTCCTGAACCTTTACTTGACTTAAGTCACTTTTCTTAGTCGGTATTAGTTTCCGCACTTCCTAAGTCCAAGTCAATCATTTCATCTTTTCACACTCTATTTTGGGACAAGGCGGTTGATAAAATTGACTCCGAAATTATTTGCGAAATTTGAAAATTAGATGGGTCAAATATTTAATAAAATTCATTCATGTATATATCATTTTAGTGGGTTATATTAGAGAAATTTCTGGTGGGTTCCTCCGAACTCCACGAAAAGTCGATTTGGTCGCATTTCGTGGACTAATCAGACCACCACCGGAACCACCACCTTAAGGTAGTATTTTCCTTCCCTGTCTTCTTTTTCATGCATCTATGCATTAATTCATACATTGAGGACAATGCATGAGATAGGTGTGGGGGAGGGTTCTAACATAACTTAGGTTTTTTCTTTTTATTAAAAAATTTTTAATATTTTCTTTACTTTTAAAAACTTTTTGAAAATAGAAACAATATTTTGACATATTTTTTATAAGAAATTGAGTCAATTTTAAGGAATAGGAAAATCAAATTAGGATTTCTTAAACTTGGTCAAAATAAGATTATTTGTTTGATTTTTAGGGTTAGGAAGATAATTTGTCAAAGTAATTTAGTCTTTATCTTTACCTTAATGAAATATGCATACTTCATACACTTACACACTTAGGGTTTAAAAACAAAGATTCTTATGTCTTATAAAAAAAGAAAAGAAAAAAATATATCTATGAAAGATGAACAAATCTAATTATTGATTAGCTAGGTGCTTTGGCCTAAGTAAGCCTTGGTATTTATGCGAAAGATGATTAGATAAGTTTGAAAAAATGTATAATAAAAAAAAATCCTCTGATTAAGCTGGGTACTTGTGCCTAATAAAGAATAAGTATTCACACCTAAAAGTGGTTCATATAATAAAATTCTTAGTTTTGTGACCTTATTTGCTCGAGTCCTTAAGTCCTTGGGGTGTTTTCTCACCCAGTGCCCTAAGACCGTTTAGTTTGGGAGTCATCGATTAAAGGCTCGTTACATGGGCAGATTAGAAAGCCTAATAGAACTAAGGAATAATGCCACCAAAAATATATATATAAATAAATAAGGCATAAGAGTTAGAGTTAAAGAACCCTTAGTCAAATTTTTTACGGTCACAAGGTGCATATGACTTAGGGTAAAGTAATAGACTAGATGAGAAGTACAATTTGACTCCTTACTTTGATTGATAACAAATTTTTTAATAGAGACTGAGTTTAGGAATGAAAAATTCAGTTTTCCTATAACTTATAGATTACTTAAAACTTACAATAATATTTAAAATATTTTTCTTTCAAATGTGTTTTCAAAATACTAACATTTTTCTATTTCTTTACGGATTTTGTGGGTGTAATTCACTGAAAACCCTCACGAGACAAACTCGTCCTCTAGGGGTAACCTAGAGGTTTAACGGCTTGTTGTACAAGCTCAGTGCAATCGCGTGACTTACGAAAGTGGTCTAATAATCTTTGCTTTAGTTTTGTTGTTTTACTCGAGGACGAGCAAAAGATAGGTGTGGGGGTGTGATCGTACACATATTTTGTATTCTTTTCATTACACTCCTACATTTATCGTGTAATAAATCTGCTAATTTCTTTGTCTTAAATATCTATTTTACAGAAGATAATAATAAAGAGAAAGAGGATTAACTAAATAAATACGAGTTAAAATCAGATTTAACTGGATCTATTTGGTTAGCTGAGGATGATCCCAGATCTGGTTAGAACAAATCAAGAATTGGGGCAAATGTTCAGCTGAAGATCAGAGCAAATAAGAAAGATAACACCAAATGGAAATCGATAAAATTCATACTTTTATAAATCCATTTTGATTTGTTAAAGATCAACTAAGGATAATATCAAATGCAGAGAGATAATGAATAGAGAGAGAAGATCAATGGATGAGATGAAGCAAGTTTGACTCAGATTCTGACTGGATACATTTTAGTATTTGAATCTTAACCTTCGCTACCGAATCTCAAATCTGATGATTCAAGATTTTCCAGAAAGAAAATTTATAGGGCTACAACTCTTATATTGATCACTGTTTCTAATTCTGTCATTTGATAAGTGATATTCAGCGATCAATACGCCAACAAACTGCAGATCAGAACTGAATATCCACATCAAATCAAGTTTGGAGATAAGGGGAGGATTCAAATTCAGAAATAGCCAGCTTTTCATATCTTCATACTCCTCTAACCTCTGTATTTCTTCTATAAATACCTGCAATCTCAAAGGAAAGGGACGACCAAGCAGAGAATAGAACTTAGGATAATTTGTAGTTTGTAACTTAGGTTTTTAGTTTTCCTTTTATGTAATTTTATTTTTCTTTATGTAACTGAGAGGAGAGACGACTTTCATGGAGGAATGAGAGCAAGCTTGTACTACAGGTGACACCAGTGTAAGTGATCTCTTCTTTTATTGTTATTTGAATCGAATCAAAGTTTCTTTTTCTTTCTTTACTCTTGTTTTCTTTTACTCTCCTCTGATGTGTTGTAATCCAAGAAAATCCGATAGCCTCGAGACTGCTTAGCCATTGCAAGTGCCTTAGATGGCCTATGGTGATGAACAACCCTTCTCTTGCTAGTATAGTTTGCCCTTTTATTCGTAGTGTAGATCGAGAATGGGGAAGATCCTATACGCCATGCTTGATTGCCTTCAAAGACAAGGTAAGTGTCGCAATGGATCCAAGGTATATGAGCACTGAAGAGGTAAGTAATTTTTACGCTGTCTTTCTTTTCTTTTATTTTTTAGTTTCAATATCACAATCTCCAACCATTTTTATCACCCTTTTCAATTTCTTTGTATATAATCCATTTTTCATTTTCCCACCTTCTCAATCTACCACTTTCTCCCTAACTCACTTTAACCTAATTTTTCTCTTTTTCTTTTAAAGAACTAAAGAAGAACTTTAACCATACTTTGTATCTTAAAAGAAGACTTACTAAAAAAGTTTCCATCACTAGTCCCTCCTTATGGATCACGACCCGCGTAGCCACTTGCTATCGCGGTAGAATTGAGTAACTTGCACTCTTTAATCTTAAAAGTTCTGAAATACTGTATTTATATGCAGGTTTTAACCTCAATCACTGCCCTTCAGCTTTTACCTTTCTGCCTTAACATAATTTTAACTCTTTGATTTTTTGCTTCTTGTAGGTTCTGGCAGCTTCAGTCAGTCTTCCGCATTTTCGCTGGGCTCTTGGGAGAATATTTCAACCAGCGAGCTTGTTTGATTGGCGAGCATTCGGGGAATCAAAGCTCCTATTCATGGGTGAGGAGGATTCGCGCGGTTAATGACATCCGTCAAGGCCTTATTGGACATGACACACCAGCAATGCCCTGGGTTTGTCATGGTCACAGTAAGTAGGGTGGTGGGTATATCCTCTTGCTGGTCACGGAAAGAGGACGTCACTTGCAAGGTCTCGAATCCTCCCTTCACTAATCTTATCCCCAAAGTGACATCAATGAAAAACTCATATTCATTAGATGACTTTCTGGTGGTGGAGATGTTCATCATCAAAGGATTACAGCACACACCAATTGGTCGGGTAGAATTAGAATGTTCTTCTGCATTTCGACCTCGAGAAACACCATTGCTCTCGATGAGCGGTGAGCTTCTTCAATGTTTACATCATGCATCATGATGTGACCAGCATCAGTGGGAGAAGACAAGAACCTTTCTCTGGCGCTCTTCCAAACATCTTGTATTTGGAATGGTGTAGATATCTTGAGGAGTGAGTGCAACCTTTCACTAAGAGAGAGGGACTTCTTTGTACTCCTTTATTGTAACACTCAATTTTATTTGTATAAGAGAGCATCTTGTATCACTTTCATATGTTTGAATATTAATAAATGTGACACTTTTTCTTGTCTTCTTATATGTCTTGAATTTCTTTTTTTTGTGAAAATCAGACACATAGAAGTAGGGACTCTTGACTTGCTAGAAATGTGATAATTAACTTAACAAGTCAAAGTTAGGAAAATTCCTTTTTGGGAATTCAAAATCACTATCAGAGGTGTGATATTAACTTGACAGGAATGTGGGTCAGAGGTGTGATATTAACTTGATTCAATGAGAATTCAGTTTCATTTAAGAAGACTAAAAACATCACTGTCATAGGTATAATCTTAAACTTGACAGTGAAGGTAATGCTAGGGTGTAATTTTAAATTTGGCATTGGTCATCTCGATTTTAATACGAAAGTTCGAGGAAAAGTCATTGTCATAGGTGTATTGTTCAACTTATCAATGAACTGGACGCTAGAGGTGTGATGTTAAACTTTGCGTCGCTCATCTCAGCTTTGATATGAAACTCTGAGTGAAAGTGACTGTCAGAGGTTTACTATTGAACTTAGCAGCAACTTAATCACTTTAGAGGTGTAGTGTTAAACTTAACAGTAATTTATCAGAGGTGTGATGTTAATCTGACAGTAGTTGATTTGCGATATGAGCAATTTTGAGGACTTATCATTCTATTGATGAGAATTGATAAGTGAAGTTTGGGGTGTCAGAGGTGTAGTATTAACTTGACAGTGATTAATTTGCGATATGAGTAATTTTGAGGACTTGTCATTCTATTGATGAGAATTGACAAGTGAAGTTTGGGGTGTCAGACGTGTAGTGTTAACTTGACAGTAGTTGATTTGCGATATGAGCAATTTTGAGGACTTATCATTCTATTGATAAGAATTGACAGGTGAAGTTTAGGGTGTCAGAGGTGTAGTGTTAACTTGATAGTCGTTGATTTGTGATATAAGCAATTTTGAGGACTTGTCATTCTATTGATGAGAATTGACAATTGAAGTTGGGGGTGTCAGAGGTGTAGTATTAACTTGACAAGGATTTAAATACTTGTGACTTCATGTAGAGGATGAAAAACACCTAGAGGAGGGGTGAATAGATGTAAATGCTAATCTAAGAAACTTAATGCAAACTAAGTGCGCTAAGTGCGGAAGCTAATGCAAATCTTGCAACACACTTAATACAATCCAACAAGTGTAGCTGAATTCCCCTTGCGAGGCTCTGGACTAACTCCTCTTGATTCCCCTAGATATGGGTTGAGGCGCTATGTGAAGCTCTTGTTGGATGAGTATAGGTGATGCACAAACACACAAGCAATTCAAGCAATGTGCACACACAATCAAGCCAAGCAATCAAGGATATAGCAATATGAATTAATGCAAGGCAATATGAAATATGCTCAACACAAGCAAGTATGATATGAGATGAAGTATGATGCTTTGCACAAAGTAAATGAGAGAGAGTTAGAGAGACAATGGGAGCAATCGCAAACAACGAGATTTGTTTCGAGGTTTGAGCACCTTGCTCTACATCCCCGCCTACACCACCGTGTAGGATTTCCACTATCTCAACTCCCACTGAGGGAACCTCTACCGAAGAGGATTTCTTACAACTCTAGGAGTACCAAACTCCTCTCTCAAACAACCACCTCACAACCGAGGGGTAAGGCCCGTAGCCAATACAACAACCAATCCACACACCTCTACCGAAGAGGCTCACAACCAAACTCCACCTCTACCGAAGAGGCTCACAACCAATACCACTCCGATCACCTCTACCGAAGAGGGATACAACAAATGAAGGAGGGTTTACAACAATGAGGTTTACAACAAACAACCTCAAACACTTCTCTTTCTTTTTCTCTTCTCTTTTTCCACAAAAACAAGATCCTAATAGTTTAGGATAGAAGATAGCTCAAGTATGGAAAACAAGTGTTTTTTGAAACAAGCAACAAAGAAAAACTTCTTGGGAAATCTCTTGTATATGATAGAAAATGAAATACCAAATCAAAATCCCAAAACCTAGTTTTCTTTGATTTTCCAAAAACCCAAAACAAATAAAGATTGAAGAGTTAAAGCCCCAACACTTTTGAAAACTTTGTTTTAAAACCTCTAGAAACCAGAAATTTTTCTCCTTAAAAAACTTGGCCAAAATCCCCAAAGAGATGGGGTTTATATAGCCCCTACACAAAACTAGCCGTTAGGCTGATGTGGCAGCCTGACAGGCCACCGGTCGACTGGTCCGGTCGACCGCCAACGTCAAAAATGTGACCGTTGGGCAATAGCGGTCGACCGCCCGGTCGACCGAAACAACCCGAGAGCAGAGCTCTCAGCTCGGTCGACCGGCTCTGTGCCTAACAGACGTGCACGTCTGTGCACGTCGGTCGACCGGAACGGTCGACCGGCCCTTTGGTGCGGTCGACCGGCACAGTCGACCGACCAGCCTGTCAGCACAAAAACAAGGTCAGAAATTTTGGGAAAAATATTTTATAAAAATCTTTTATCATTTCTGAAAATTCCATAAAACTTGTTTTATCATTTTATGTTAAAACATAAACATGTGATAAAAATTTCAAGACAATAAAACAACATATCAATTCATTTTTGTGTCTTGCAAATTTTATCAAAAACAAAACCGGTATTTTTATCAAACTTGATTTTTCCAAAACATGAATAGGATAGTCAAAATAAGTTTGTTTACCAAGTTAAAGCATGTATGTATAAATAGAAAACATCTACTATACATATAACATATGTAAACTTGTTTTGATCTATTATTCATGAAAACCAAAAACCAAATCATGAAACGTGTGTGTTTTGTGCACTTGAGCATATCAACTAAACTAAGCTTTACAAATGGATCTAAAAACTCTATCTAAACTAGATACCTAAGTCTTCTTGACGATCTTCATCTTCAAGTAGACTTGCTCCAAAACTCCGTGATTCTCCAAGTGCAAAGGTATGATCTTTAAGCTTTGGCACCGGAATCATCATGAATAGCTTCTAATCATCTTGTTGAAGCTAATCACCAACCTAATATCCTGTTAATGATCTGAAACTAGAAACACAAGAATATTAGTAAACATAACTACATGAGTGTTGATCATCATCAAAACTAGAGTGGAAAGCCATTGGGCCAACAATCTCCCCCTTTTTGATGATGACAAAACTCATGGAGTTATATATGCATGGATTAAAGATAAGCTTCAAGGAAGCTCCCCCTTAACTCATGCATAAGGATAAACAATGAATATATGCAATGAATATTAAACATGAAACATGCATATGCATAAACAATAAATGGTTCTAGATATCAAATGGAATATTCAAACCAAATAAGCTCTAGATACCAATTAGAACAATTACAAAGCAAGCTTTGGATACCAATTAAACTTAATAAACAATTAAACTTAATATTCTTGATATTAAAACATAATATATGCATATAAAACATAAGCATGCATATAAAACTCAAATACTTCTCCCCCTTTTTGTCAATCATCAACAAAGGGGTAAACAATCAAAACCATAGATAAAATGAGGGGTAAAAATCTTTCTTCCCCTTTATGTCAAACAAAACAATAAAAGACAATGTTCTCCCCCTTTTTATCTAAAACAAAAACAAAGTCAATAAGGGGTGACTACAAATATGATATCAAATTTAAAAAATATGTCAATGAAGCATCTTGATACCAATAAACAAGGATCAATACATGTTATATGCTATATACATTCATGAAGAGGAAGACGCTAAGTTAGCTTCCCTACACATATGCATTACATGAAGAAGGGATGACAAGCCCCAATTCACATAACACATATTATGTAATGCATAAGAGGAGATGTGAAGCTCCCTCTACACACGTATATCATATAAAGAAGAGTTGTCAAGTTCCTCAATTTATAATATACTCAACATGAATCTATATGTAAGAGAGATGTTAAGCTCTCCTTGCATATAGGAAATACAAATCAAGGCTTTGAATATTTTCTTTAAACAACATTTTGAGATATCAATTGAAAATCATCATCATGAAAACAATCGATACCAATTGAAATTAAACATAAATCTTGAATATCTAAAACATGAATATTAAACATAACAAATTGCCAATTGTAAAACAACATAACAAATTTTGAATATCTCAAATATGATACCAATTGTAAAAATATATTTCATTTTGAAATATATAAACAAATTTGATGTTGATATCATATGTTCAAAATAACAACTTTTAATCATAAAGAGTGGGAGTACAAATACCAATTGAAAGACAAAATATGAAATACTCATTTTCTCCCCCTTTATGAAATACCAAAGGAAACATTGAACACTTTTATTTTAACAAGCTAAACATAAACAACTATTTGTGCTCTAAGATATAGGAATATAGTAGGCACAAATAAAACAAGTATATGTGTATGAAATGGAATGAGTATCAATCACCAATAGATGATACCAAATGAAAACATACATACACAATAAACATATGAGTATACAAAAGGTCAAAATGATACCAATTGAAAGAATTCAATGATACCAATTGACATAACAATAAGCTCAAGTGTATACATCATATTATCTACCACCCAATCATAATTCAAGTTTTAAAGATTTTCAATTTAAGGGAATACATGAACATGATCTCCCATCCTACCGCCCTTTGATGGTAGGGGTTTTCAAAAATAGATTTGAAAATGTAGTTTTGTTTGAAAATCACTACCAAAATGAAGAACACCGCAACTAGTTAAATGGAAAACTTGTTAACTAGCACGAAATCCTTCAAGCAAGGAATAAAATAAAAATGAAATTCACATGATAATCATCACTCTAACCAATAAAGCATAACTCATGAGAAACAAAACATGAGCAATGGATATGAGTGTACAAATATAATGTGAAGAACATGATCATGAAAATATACAATTTAGCTCAATATTCCTTTAAACAAGAAAACACGAAAATCATTAAAACTTATTTAATCTTCAAGGTATATGTATGTCCTATACAAATTAAGGTATACATACATATCCAAACACAACGAGTCCACAAAGATATATGCATGAAGGCACGTGGCTCAAAAAGGATGTATATGTATAACAATAATTTGGATAAAATAGACATATACACGAAGTTAAATAAAAACACATGGAAACATGAAAAACTAAATTTTCATTAAAACAAATTTCATTTCAAGGTATATGTATGAATTGTCAACACAAGAAGTTTACATACATATCCCTTAAACACACTTTGAGTCCATAATATAGATTTGCATGAAAGGCAAATGACTCAAGGGGTATACATGTATATCTTAAAGTTTGGCAATACAAACATATACATGAAGTGAAATACACAATCATAAAACTAATTCAAAAAATGGAATACAAGTTTGAAATGTATGAATCATCAAAACTAGACTATACTAGCACATCTAATGGGAAAAACAAGCATTCAATCCCAAACATATATAGATTTATTTGTAGCCCATCATATGTACAAATATATAACTAGTCTTAATGAAAACTAACATCTAAACATATATTCAAAACATGAAGCTTTAAAACACAATATAAAAATCATCATGATAAAACTAAAACATGATTACTATGTAAATTCACATGTATTAGATTCATGATGTACATTATAGCTTAAACAAAAGTGAGAACACTAATTATGGGATCATATAAGCATGTGTGTCTCAAATACTATACATGTATGTCAAAGATCTAATAAACATGGAATGAACATACTAATCTATAGACATCAAAAACATGCCACAAACAAAGAATATTAAAAGCATGTAGTAAATAATACGGAGTTAGGAATTGTTACCAAAACCTAGAGGGCAACTCTCCTTGTCTCCAAAACTTGGTGGTCCTCTCCACCATCCTTCCTTGAAAGTGATGCATCCAATAGATTTCCTTTAAGTCCGGAACGCATCCACTCCAAGGTGTCATCACTCTCACGTCATGTGAGAGCCCACACCTACATCAAAAATTGGAGGGGTGGTCTTTGATACCCATACTCTTTTGGGTCCATGGGGGTTAGTCTCATTTCTAACCCAAACAAATTTCTTGGCTAAATTTTCAACATGTAAACGATCATAGCAAAATTTAGCAAGATGACCTTTTCGGCCACAATGTGTACATGTGTACACATGAGCATACTTGTGTTGATGGGTGTGTCCGTGAGGAGCATGTGTATGCCGTGGAGGGTGTGCATGCATAAAAGATGGAACTTGTTTCTTTCGAATCAAGGTTTCCAACCGTGTGTGGTTCATGGCACATTGGCTCATAGTGGAGCCCAAACAATCTACTCTCTTCTTTATCATACAAATATCATCATTGATCCTAGAAGAAAAGGTACATGCATTAGGTAGACTAGATGAAGAAGCTACACTAGCATGGCAAACATGTGCATCCATCTTATTTTGCAAAACAATGTTTTTCTTTAAACACACATCTAAATCATTTGAAATAGAAATAATTTTATTTTTCAAATCAACATTCTCTTTTAAAACAAAATCAATTTTTGAAGACAAGTTTTCATTTTTCTTCAAAGAACATGGCAATCATTTTTATTTTTCAAAAACTCATTTTCTTTAAGTGCAAGACCAAGTTGAGATTTTAATGAATCCCTTCATTAGCAATCTCCTCTTTTTCTTGCAAAACAACATCAAGTCTAGCAATCAAATTTTTATTTTCATTATTAATGCCTAGACTCTTCTTTTTCAACAAGTTATATTTTTCTATTAGTTTTTCACAAACAATAGATAGTTCTTCATTTAAAGCATGGGGATCAACAAAATCATTTGAAGAACTAGCACAATCATTACTATCTAGTTGAGTTTCCGATTGTACCTCAAGGGAGTCATTCCCTTGGACCATGTAGCATTGTTGTGGTTCGGATTCTCCACTAGATTCCTCTTCTTGGATTTGCAATTGATGCTTGGAGGTGTTGGTGGTTGTTGTCAACTTGTTCCACACTGCAAAAGCGGAATCAAAATTAGAAACACGTAAAAGATATTCTTTTGATAAAGTGCTTCTAATAGCCTCTAGGGCTTGTGCATTGGCCCCTATATGATTACCATCACCAAGATAACATCTCTTGGTGGCGGCAAGGAAGACATGCAAACCTAGGGTCTTTAGGTACATGGACATCCTATACTTCCAAATATCAATGTTGGAAGGATCATAGCTAGGTGGGGTCATGAAGTCCATGGTATAAACTAGATGTGTGCAAACAAGCAAATGCAAATGAGATTAGCAAGCAAATGGATCACTCCTAGGATGTTAAGCCTAAGTATCAGGAGCACTAGCTCTGATACCAATTGAAAAACACCTAGAGGGGGGGTGAATAAGTGTAAATGCTAATCTAAGAAAACTTAATGCAAACTAAGTGCGCTAAGTGCGGAAGCTAATGCAAATCTTGCAACACACTTAATACAATCCAACAAGTGTAGCCGAATTCCCCTTGCGAGGCTCTGGACTAACTCCTCTTGATTCCCCTAGATATGGGTTGAGGCGCTATGTGAAGCTCTTGTTGGATGAGTATAGGTGATGCACAAACACACAAACAATTCAAGCAATGTGCACACACAATCAAGCCAAGCAATCAAGGATATAGCAATATGAATTAATGCAAGGCAATATGAAATATGCTCAACACAAGAAAGTATGATATGAGATGAAGTATGATGCTTTGCACAAAGTAAATGAGAGAGAGTTAGAGAGACAATGGGAGCAATCGCAAACAACGAGATTTGTTTCGAGGTTTGAGCACCTTGCTCTACATCCCCGCCTACACCACCGTGTAGGATTTCCACTATCTCAACTCCCACTGAGGGAACCTCTACCGAAGAGGATTTCTTACAACTCTAGGAGTACCAAACTCCTCTCTCAAACAACCACCTCACAACCGAGGGGTAAGGCCCGTAGCCAATACAACAACCAATCCACACACCTCTACCGAAGAGGCTCACAACCAAACTCCACCTCTACCGAAGAGGCTCACAACCAATACCACTCCGATCACCTCTACCGAAGAGGGATACAACAAATGAAGGAGGGTTTACAACAATGAGGTTTACAACAAACAACCTCAAACACTTCTCTTTCTTTTTCTCTTCTCTTTTTCCACAAAAACAAGATCCTAATAGTTTAGGATAGAAGATAGCTCAAGTGTGGAAAACAAGTGTTTTTTGAAACAGCAACAAAGAAAAACTTCTTGGGAAATCTCTTGTATATGATAGAAAATGAAATACCAAATCAAAATCCCAAACCTAGTTTTCTTTGATTTTTCAAAAACCCAAAACAAATAAAGATTGAAGAGTTAAAGCCCCAAACACTTTTGAAAACTTTGTTTTAAAACCTCTAGAAACCAGAAATTTTTCTCCTTAAAAAACTTGGCCAAAATCCCCAAAGAGATGGGGTTTATATAGCCCCTACACAAAACTAGCCGTTAGGCTGATGTGGCAGCCTGACAGGCCACCGGTCGACCGGTCCGGTCGACCGCCAACGGTCAAAAATGTGACCGTTGGGCAATAGCGGTCGACCGGCCCGGTCGACCGAAACAACCCGAGAGCAGAGCTCTCAGCTCGGTCGACCGGTCTGGTCGACCGGCTCTGTGCCTAACAGACGTGCACGTCTGTGCACGTCGGTCGACCGGAACGGTCGACCGGCCCTTTGGTGCGGTCGACCGGCACAGTCGACCGACCAGCCTGTCAGCACAAAAAACAAGGTCAGAAATTTTGGGAAAAATATTTTATAAAAATCTTTTATCATTTCTGAAAATTCCATAAAACTTGTTTTATCATTTTATGTTAAAACATAAACATGTGATAAAAATTTGAAGACAATAAAACACATATCAATTCATTTTTGTGTCTTGCAAATTTTATCAAAAACAAAACCGGTATTTTTATCAAACTTGATTTTTCCAAAACATGAATAGGATAGTCAAAATAAGTTTGTTTACCAAGTTAAAGCATGTATGTATAAATAGAAAACATCTACTATACATATAACATATGTAAACTTGTTTTGATCTATTATTCATGAAAACCAAAAACCAAATCATGAAACGTGTGTGTTTTGTGCACTTGAGCATATCAACTAAACTAAGCTTTACAATGGATCTAAAAACTCTATCTAAACTAGATACCTAAGTCTTCTTGACGATCTTCATCTTCAAGTAGACTTGCTCCAAAACTCCGTGATTCTCCAAGTGCAAAGTATGATCTTTAAGCTTTGGCACCGAAATCATCATGAATAGCTTCTAATCATCTTGTTGAAGCTAATCACCAACCTAATATCCTGTTAATGATCTGAAACTAGAAACACAAGAATATTAGTAAACATAACTACATGAGTGTTGATCATCATCAAAACTAGAGTGGAAAGCCATTGGGCCAACAGAGGAGAGACAAGTGAAGTTTGCACTCGTTGGGGAGCATTGAAATTTTTTCATTGTCAGAGGTAAAGTGTTAACATAGCAATGACTGCAGTTGTGGACCTACCCTTCTATAGAAGACAATTGGTAGGAGATTTTGGGTAGAGAGTAAAATGAACTGTCAGAGGTTTAATATTAACGTGACAATCGTTAATTTTCTGAGACATAGAAAATTTGCCGTTAGAGGTGTAGTATTAAACTTGACAGCGATGATTTCTAACTAATGAGTTTTGTTGTCAGAGGTTTATGATTAACTTGACTGAATCCACTAGAGATTAAAAAATCTGGTTTGTCAGAGGTTTAATATTAACTTGACAAATCCCAGTTCATTTCATTAGAAAGATGACACATATATTTTTGTGGCCCTACTATTCGGTAGGTGAGAATTGGTAAGAGATTTTGGAGGAGAGGATAAGACCAAGTCCTTTAGGATTTTTAGCAAACCCTCAGCTATCAACGGATTTGGTGTACCTTTACCAACTACCATTTGAGTTGGGCTAGCCATGCTTTTCTCCTCAGCATGATGAGTTGTCAAAAACTTATGTTGGGCTTAAAAATCAACATTTTCCTCTATCTTTAGCCATCAGAGGCGTCGGATGTCGGCAGAAGAGTAACTAAACTAAAATTGAAGTTTTGCATTTTGTTCCTTCTTCAATATTTACACCATGCATCCTGATGTAACCAGCGCTTGATTAGTTTGATGCTGATTGACCGTGATGTGATCCAGTAGAGGAAGAGAAGCTTTTCTTTGTCGTTCATCTAGGATCTGGAGTTTCGGTCAGAGGTGTAGTATTAACCTGATAAGGAGAAGAGTGCCATCAAGGATAGTATTTCTTCAAGAATTTGCCTTTAATTGGCATCATGAGCGTATCACCGTCTGAGGTTATAAGGTGATATGCTCCATTTGAGTAGACGGACTCTACTACAAATGGTCCTTCCCATTTAGGCTGAAATTTTCCTTTGGTCTTATGCGTCATCACCATAGGTCTTCTGACGGCTAAAACAAGGTCGCCTTTTTTGAAAGTTCGCTCCTTAACTTTCTTATTGAAGGCTTTTATAATTTGAGCTTGATAGAGCTTGATTTGCTATTGAGCTTGCAGGAGTTTATCGTCCAAAGCTTTCAGTTCTTGGAGTCACAGTCGATGCTTCTTCTCATTTGTTATCTCGGTTGCCAAGGCGACATGTAGAGATGGGATTTGGATTTCTAATGGGAGCACAGCCTCACATCCATACCCAAGGAGAAAGGTGTAGCCTTCATCGGGATTCGAACCGTCGTGCGATAGGCCCATAAGCATTCACCTAACTTGTCGTCCCAGTTGTGTTGTCTTTTTGAGATGAATTTCTTGAGAAGTTTCGCAATAGTCTTGTTGAAAGCTTCTGCGAGGCCGTTAGCGGCTGGATAGTATGCCGTTGAGGACACTCTCTGGATTCTGAACTTGTTATAGAACATCTGAAAAGCCTGGCTGACGAACTGGGGCCCATTATCATAAACAATCCGTCGTGGTACACCGAAATAGTAAATGACGTGATGTTTAATAAATTTGATCATGTCAGATGCCTTTATCTCCCTCAAGAGAATAGCTTCAGCCTATTTAGAGAAGTAATCAGTTATAGCTAAGATGAACCGATGTCCTTTGGATGAAGGTGCATTGATAGGGTCGACCACGTCCATTTCCCACATCTCAAATGGCCAGATTGAGGCTGTAGAGCGAAGATATTCTGGTGCTTGATGGATGAAGTCACCATGGACCTGACAGGCGTGACATCGTTTAGTGTAAGTGATGACATCCGGGATCATCTTAGGCCAATAATATCCCAGTATTCAGAGTCGATCTTCAAGCTTCGGACCGGGCTGATGAGCTCCACACATGCCATCATGCGCTTCTTGACTATTTCCTGTGCTTCCTTTTGTGACAGACAGCGGAGGAGGATCCCATTCTGTGATCGGCGATACAGCATTCGCGTGATCGCATTATAGTAGAATTTGGGGGCTTTCCTTCTAATGGCAGCCGCCTCTTTGGGATCATTAGACAGGATGCCATACAATGCATAGTCGATGTAGGGGAATCGCCAATCCCTAAGTTCTGGACCTGTTGAAGTTTCTAAAGCTTCTTTGGCTTGACAGTCTCCTATCGGCTTTTAGTATTCTTCAAAAACGGTTCTTGGGCAATACAAGTCGTGGTTGTAGATAAGTATTTTCTCTACTACTCCAGTTGGAAGGGCTAAGGAGGCAGCGAGAGATGCCAGTGCATCTGCGTGCGCATTTTGCTGACGTGGTACATGGTCGATGTAAAAGTTTCTAAACTTTTCGGCCATAGAGATAGTTGCATTGAAATAGGTGCTAAGTCTTCATGCCTGACTTCATACTCTCCACGAACTTGGTTAATGATGAGTTTAGAGTCACCGTATGCTTTGAGATTTTTACGCCAATCTCATCATCGATTTGCATTCCAATCAAGAGGGCATTGTATTCCGCTACATTGTTGGAGCATGGCTCGATTAATGAGAATGCATGAGGGATCACGTAGTTTTGTGGAGAGACTAGTACTACCCCCACTCCTACTACGACATGCCCTCGTGGGCCTGTTCTTGATGCACCGTCGAAGAAGAGCTGCCATATCTGTCCTTCAAAAGACGTTTGGGTCTGACAAACTTCAGCGACCTCGTCTGGGAGATCCTCGTTAAGTTCGGTCACTCTTTGCCGTCGAAAGCCTGTAGGGTTGGAGTTTTGAACTTAGGAGGGTATGGGACAAGTTACCACTCGGTCAGATATGGCCGGACCACTCCTGCTTCTTGGAAGCCTTTCCAATTGGTAAGGGCTTCCAGACGCTGCTCCAATTGACTCATTCTTTTAGAATGAATACCCCCATTCTCCAGGTTGCCTTTCTCTTACGAGATTTAGATGACTCGGAATTAGATTGTTCCTTCTCCTCGATATGTATGGAAGATGAGCTTTCTCCTTCTTTTCGTTTGCCTTTAGACTTCTTAGAAGAAGCTTTGTCGGTTGACTTCCTCTTGTCTTCAAACAATTGTGCAAGCATCTGCTTGAGGGAATCGATGGATTCTTGTTGAGTACGAATCATATCGAATTGTTCTCTCTGGACCTAGGCTTATTGTTCAAAGCGCCTGACCGTCTCCTCAGGAGTATTTGTCATGTACGCGAAGGTTTCCTTCTCTATGGAAGAGTTCGAGACCTGCGATTCTGCAACCGCGGAATGTGATTTATTTACTTCAATGCCCCGAGCTGGGGCACTGAGTTGATCGGGGCGACCGCACCAGTCCGACTGCGAGTATGCTGATACACTCCTTCTGGTTCCGTGTCAGACTCATCGGAGCTGACTGCCGGTTGTTTTTCCCTACTTCTACTTACCATGTTTGCAGTGACTTCAGGGTACTCCATGTCAGAGAAGGCTCCCTTTCTGTGAGAGCGACGCTTCTTGGCTGATCGGGAGGTTAAGGTCAATCGTCTGAACACCGACTATTTGCTTGTATATAAGCTGTAGCGGTATTCAGAGAGCATTGCCATGATGAGCCATTCACAGCAACAAGATGAAGTGTTCTGATTAGCACTCCTTTTCTTCATCAATAATCTCTTAGATCTGTCAGAGGAGGACCAAAGAGATCAGCCTCGGGTTGTCGAGGGCTTTTCAGCTTCTGAGAGCTATCATTGCATCGCAAAGCTGAGAGCGCAGTGTTCTGAGACGCGGAGCTCACGTCCTATAAGACAGAGCGGCTCTCACATTTCGGCTCAAGAACGCAGGCCTCGCGTCTCTGCTGAGAAGGAATGCGGACCTTGCGTCGCTGGTTGTCGCGTTTAGCTAGCGACAGTTGGGATACGCAGATTTTCTCAATTCGCGTCTGATTGGGAAGACGCGGGTCTTGTCTCTCTGAGAAGAGGTACGGACCTCGCGCTGCTGAATGTCGCGTTTGGAAGTGAAGCTTCAGAAACGCAAGCCTGGTGGGCTTCGCGTTTAAGTCTCCAAACGAGGACTTCGCACATCTGATGTGGCTTAGGAAAACGCGGGCTTGAGCCGCGCGTTCTGTATCTGCTGGACAGGTAATTGTTCTAGCTTCTCGCGCCTGTAGTTGATGCGCACGTCATCTCTGTCACCGCTCAGCATTCCGGTTATGTCGTACGGGTTGATGGAAACCCCGGTGACCTAGAACTGAGGAAGAGGACGGGCATGAGCGGGCTGAATATCGGCAACGCTAACCTCGCGGGTCTCATGGGAGACGTTGACGCGGGTATTGCGTGTGATATGATTAGCCATGGCACTCTTCTTGTCAATCGTATCTAAAGGGATCTCAGAGTGAACTAGAGAGCGGGTCCCTGAGGAGACCTTACGGTAATGCCGCGCTCTAGGGCTCTTAGAGCCGGAAGAGAGGAACTCTTCATACTTTGCCTGATCGAACTTGACAATGAGTGATTCGACCATTTTTCTTACGTAGGTGACGTCACCTTGCGCCACGACTCGCTCATCGGTAGAGAAAGAAGTCCCAGCAGAGTCGCCATCTCTTGTTTGGTGAGGAAAAATTGAAGATGGAAGTGTAAATTCTTTATTTGATAGTAAAGAAAATTACAATAGATCAATAATCCTTTATAAGGGAGGGGAGATATTCTCAAATCTCCCCTTTGTTTAATGTCGGGTTCTTGATGTAGCAATGGAAAGTGAATCTTGGTTTTCGTTGACCGGGTGAACGTCAGGATCTCTTGGAAATCTTCTCTTTGGATGGTGGACGAAGTAACACAGCTTCTGTCTAACAAGAATCTCAAAGAGATTATAGGCAAAAATAAACTTGTAGCAGTAAGTTGTTAGAAGAGTGGAACTCTCTCTTTCTTTTAGCTGGGATCTTGGTCTTTCTACGACTTACCACCGAAGTTCTTCTGACTAGATTTTTTCGACCCATCCTCCATAGCAAACTGGGCTATTTATAAGGCTTCATGGGGTAAAAGTGTCCCCTAAAAACACTCCATAATAGGGGTTAACTCCCTCATTACGTAGGCAATAATTGACCTAGTAATGAGGACAGTTATAACCGAGACGCGGGCTTTGGGCCCGCATTTTGCCATTGAGGTGATGCTTGAGAAACGTGAGCTTCCAATTCTGCATCAAGCTTCATGTGAGACGCGGGCTTTGGACTCTGCGTCTTGGTACTGTAATAATGCTGAGACACGATTTTCATGCTCCGCGCCTTGGTCCTTGCAGTGATGTCGAGACGTGGGTTTCAATCCTCGCGTCTTGGTGCTACGCTGGTAGCGATGATTAGCCTTGCGTCTGGAGTTTGGATTCTACTTTTTGATGACTTGCCTTCAGTGATTTTTAGACAGCCTATAGCCAGGGGTTATCAACAAAAAGAAGGACTTGACTACTTTGATACTTATTTACCAGTAACAAAAATAACTTCCATTCGGATGTTAAATGTGATTGCAATATTGCACAAGTTAGATATCCATCAAATGGATGTCAAGACTGCATTCTTTGAATTAAATGAAGAAATATATAGAGAGCAACCTGAAGGACTTATAGTCAAGGATCAAGAACATAAAGTATGTAAATTGGTTAAATTCTTATACGGTTTGAAGCAGACTCTAAAACAAACGGCATAAGAAATTTAATAGTCTAATGATCAAAGATGAATTCACTATCAATAAATGCAATAAGTGTGTTTACACTAAAACAGTTAAAAATAGATGTATCATTATTTGTCTTTATGTAGACGACATGCTGATACTTAGAACTAATATTGAAGTTATTAAGTCCACTAAAAGAATGTTATCTAACAATTTTGACATGAGGATCTGGGGGTTGCTGAAGTAATTTTAGGAATTAAAATCATAAGAACACCAGATGGAATCAATCTATCTCAATCTCACTACATGGATAAGATGATAGAAAGATTCAAGGAACATAGGATAAAAGAGAATACAAATATTTTCTCCCACACATCTACCTTCGCAAGAATACAAGAACTGGAATATGACAATTGGAGTATTCTCAGATAATTGAAAATCTAATGTATTTAATGAATTGCACTATACTCTATATTGTTTACGCTGTAAGCAAATTAAGCAGATACACTAGTAACCCTAGTGATGATCATTAGACTGCTCTACTATGAGTCATAGGTTACGTATCACATACCAAGGAGTATGCCTTCAGATTTGAACAATATCCACCTATACTTGAAGGGTACAGCAACGCAAATTGGATTACAGATTCTGAGGAATCAAAATCAACAGCGGATACATATTTACTCTCGGAGGCGCAGCAATATCTTGAAAATCTTCCAAAGAAACTTGCATTGCCTGTTCCATAATGGAATCAGAATTTATAGCCTTAGATAAGGCTGGAAAAGAAGCGAAATGATTTCGATAATTTTTGAAAGATATATCATTATGGCCAAAGTTAGTGCCCGCTATATGCATTCACTGCGATAATCAAGCAGTGATATCTAGGGCACAAAATTTTATATATAGCGATAAGTTTAGACATATTCATTGGAGACATAATACCGTTAAGTAGTTACTCTCAAATTGAATTATCTCTATTGACTTTGTATCATCAACAGATAATTTAGCAGATCCGTTTTCTAAAGATTTAAGTGGTGAGCTATAAACTGCGCATTGAGGGAAATGAGCCTAAAAGCCTAACCTTACCGAGTCAGCTTAACGAAAACCTCACTTAGTGACTGGAGATCCCACGGACAAAGTTCAAGAGAAAAAATAGTTATGATTGACTCTGTGAGTAAGCACTTAAGAACTTAACTTCAACCCATTCCTATGGTGCACCCAAGTGCTTTCTACATGTGATTAAGGATAAGCTTAACGCTTTTAATGATGCCTATATCTTATAATTAAAATAAGTGGGTAGAGTAGACTACTCTTAATAGGACGATCACCTATATCAGTATAGAGCTGGGCCAGCTCTTTGGGAGTCTCTATGGAGGTTGTGATTCCCTAAAGATACTCTCTGAAACTAAGAAAGCTCAGGGCTAAAATGGACAGAATCGAGAGCTAAAGTTGTTTTTGGAAAGTTACTGTATGAAGCTGGTTGATTTGGCTTACACAAACAGGTGACAGTTTAAGACATTATTCACTAATTATGAGTCCGATAAAGTTTTCGCTATGAAAGTTTCAAGACCTAGTTCACTTATCCTGATGCAGTTTCTTTTCTATAGTACTTTTACTATAGAGTCAGTCTCTTTGTGTGTCAATTTCTTGAATCTTCATTCATTGTGGGGATTATTGGGAAATAAATAATTTTATGTGAAACTTTGAGCTGAATTAAGGTGAGATCCATTGATAGATACAACTTGATAATGGTTGGAGTGTGTTCTCTTTCCACTGGGGATGAACGTGGTATATTCACATGTTCAATTCCATTTTCGAATGAATGAAATATTGAAGTCTAAAGTTAGCCTAATTCAAAAGCTAAAGGAGATTAAAGGTAGATAAAAATATTGATCCCACATTGGATATGGAGTGGACATTTAAAGTGTTTAAATAGAGGAATATGGGAACAAAGGATGTGCCCTTTGGGTACTTAGGGTTTTCGTACGTGTTTAGGGGGAAACCATGCTCACACACGCACGTGCCTAGCGCCAGTGCCAGAGCTCGAAGCTAAGGGTCCAAGTCCCGGGTCTAGGTGCGAGTGCGAAAGCGGATCCAACCAGGTCCAGTTCTTTTTGAACCACACAGGTGCGGTACTACAGCGGGTCTCGACCGCTCCGCTGCCCGAATTCGCGCTGCAACGTTGGAAGGAACCACTGCAGCAGGTCCTATCTGGAACAATTGCAATGGTTCAGACAGGAACCATTACACCCATTCTCTCTGTCCTCCAACGGCTTCCCATGAGCACTATAAATAGAGCTCCTTTCCGTGGATTCTTAACACACAGAATTAGAAGAATCCTCTTCTTTTTCTCTCCTCTCTACTGTTCAGATTTTAAAGGAAAATTTGGAACAAGATTAGGTCTGAAAGAAGTGCAGGAAATTCAATAGATTTTGAAATACAGAATTGTTTTCGGAATTTGTGTCTTGCTAAGACATAAATTCTTCTCTCCTTTCTTTCTCTACAATGAATAATCTTTCAAATTAAGACAAATATTCTCCCTGAAATTTGTCTTCGTCCAACTGCACTGAATTCCTTGTGAGGGTACTGATTAGTTACAGTTCGACTGTACGGTGATTGGTAGTATTATCCAAATACCATGAAGGAGTGTTGTATCTTAGGAGACCAGCGTCCAGTAGCCCATTAGCACCGAAGCGGGGATGTAATTGTCTTAAGGAGATTCGCTACATCCGTACCTCACTCCAATTTTTGTATAATTGAACTAACGTTCTTTTTACAAGGTTATTCTGAAATATTTATATTCATAAATATTACTGTATATGATATTGATTAGTTGTCAGGTTTATTCTTGTATCTAACAAGCTATTCACAAACGGGACAAAGTTCTATGGGATTTATCGTGCGGCCTTTTTCTGGAATTTATGGAGAGAATGTAACAAAAGAATTTTAACAACCTGACCAGAGCTCCCAACCAAATTTTGCATCTTTGTTCTGATTTCATTTCTTATTGGAGTTGTCTCATTTTAGGCCGGGCGAAGGAGTTGGTGTTGCGGACGTTGGGCCAGTCTTCGATGGATGAGCTTTCGATGACCATTCGGAAGACTCTACGGGTAGGGGCCATGATCCGATTCTAATTGTTTGTGATCGACGTCATTGCAAGACCCAGATTTTGTGATTCTGGACTTCTCTGATGTTGCGACTATGTTCTGATTGGCATGATGTTTTTATTTTCCTGCATGTGTTTTATTATTTGGACGAACTTTGTTGCATTTTATGTTGTTCTTTTAGAACGTTTTTATTAAAAGCTTTTTAATGAAGCACGGAGAACCTTGAACCTTGTTGGTTCACCGTTTTTTCTTTAAAAAAAAAAAAACATTTAGAACACAAAATCACTTCACAGTATGCAGCATGGTGCTCCTCCTCTTAGGTCTTGTTCGCTAGTCCGATCCCAAGCAAAACCCCCAGCAACAGAGCTGGCGAGAGCTTCACGGCCGAATTCGGCAGCACAAGTGGCCACTTTCCTGGTTCAGCCCTGGATCTCCCGGGCTATCTGCAATCCCCGGTGGAGATGCCGGCAGCTCACTCCCTGCTGGCGCAACCGCCGTGGCACATTGTCGGCCGCCGACCCAGCTGTGCAAAACATTTCAGAACAAACAAGAGCAAAATTTTCTGTCAATTTTCAATTCTGACTCCACACAACAAGTTAAGTTCTTACAGAATGGCGGGAGAGGGGGCAGGCCGGGCGCGTAAGCCACGGGGCCTGGACTCGGAAGAGGAGCAGCAGTAGCTGGAACCAGAACAAAAATGTTACATGTTAGAAAATTTGAATACATGTACCAAACTTTCTCACATTACTCCATCGTTCGAAAATACGAACCTTTGCACTGAAGGGGACTGACAGAGAGTTGCAGAGTCGAGGGAGCGTGATCGCCAGCGCACTGTTGATCGGGAGGTTGAACGGGACGTTACCCGTGACTATAAGGCACATGCATTCCGTGCTGCTGGTGATGAGTGAGCCCAGAGCATCGCAGCAGCCAGAAGTCGGAGAACCGCCTCCGTTTGTGCTTCCAGTGATGAAATTCAGGCACGGGGTGAAGCTACTGATGAGAGAGCTGCTGCACGCCGTTGTGATCTGAGCTGACGCCATGTAATTCATCGACATTGCTACAGCGATGATCGCTATGTGGACTGCGTTGCTGTGGGACTTGATCTTCTCCATCTCCATTCTGCTCGACTTTGAATTTGAATGATGTGGACAGAGTGAGCAAGGGAGGGTTTTTGTACTTGAGAGTAGTTTGGGAGTTTGTCATGGAGGGTGAACCAACCTGCTACCTTTGATCGTATGAGAATTGTGTACAAGTTTGATATGCAGGTGTCGTGAATTGTGAAGCACTACATCACTGGTCAACGACCTAATTTGGCTGATTTCAGACAAACTGGTTTGAATTCCACACGTTGGGCTTGACCGTTGCTGATCTCTGGAATAATCTGGCCATGGAACAAGTAACTCAATCCTTGAAAACTCGCTCGAAGGCGTGTATTGGCTCAATATTTTTGATTGCATAACCAGTGTCAGGGATCCCTTCAAAAATTTTAAAAAAAAAAAACAACAAACAAACAAATGTTGGGGGAAATTCTACTGTGAGCACACTAATTCAATTTGAGGTTTACACAAAATAAATAAAGAAATTTTAAAAAAAAATCAATATCAAGACAAAATTCAGCTTCAAGAATAAAGAAATAAACATAAGAAGAAAGAATTTTTTTTTTCTGAGCTACAAAGAGGGGAGAAAGAAAATCAACTTGAGACCCAATTATCGCAAAGCCTGCCTCAATGGCCAATATGTAGGAATGAATTATGGTAATTTCTAAATTTAAGTCCTCTAACTACTATTACAATAATAATAATAATAATAATTAATAATAACAACGAAACAAAAGAAGAAAAAAAGGAAAAGGGTCTTTAGGATCTAAGTTTCTAATAAATCTCTTATTTGTATATTAGTCACGAACAATAACATATTTGCATATTAATTTCCCATAATTTATTGCTCACTTGTTATAAGTCTCTCTAACTAGACAATTTATTCTAAAACAAGAGATATTCAATTACTCTCAAATTATGTTAATACATTTAATTTATTGTCTCTTCTTTCAAGATATATGTCGATTTGAGTTACCCAACAACATTCTTGTCTTCTTATTTTTCTTGTGTTTATTGGCTTATGCTATTCATATTTCTCTTCCTACAAATAATTTTTTCCTAAAGTTTTTACTCGGTACATTTGGTTGACTTTTTCTCATTCATGCAATTCTGAAATTTCGGACAAATTTGTAATTTAACATTCTAGCCAGATTTTTATCATGATTACTTATAAATTTGGACGATTTAGTAGGAAAAAATAAATAATAAGTGAACTTCATATTCCCCTAAAATAAAAAAGTGAACATCATATTGTGGGGGACTCATATCTAATTGGGGAGTAATATCCAAATAAGATATTTATTGATGATCTAGATCCTAAAAACTCAAATAAAAAACATTCAAAAAACAAGGTTCGGACGTGAGGTGGTACAATCCAGAACGGGCAGGGTTTAAATTTAAGACCCAAACAGTTTACAACCTGGTTTAGAACAGTTTAGACAAAACAAAACTCTGATTTAATTTTCAAGTAAAAAAAGAATCAAGAATTACTTTTTCATTCTCCTAAAAAAAAAGAATTGTTTTTCCATTTTTCTTCCTTACAAACAAATGTTCACATAGTCAGTGAAGATGCATGAATGTTAGACCTATGAAATAATAACCGCTTGGGGAATGCCTCTCTAACTTTTCTGCAATGAAACAAACAGGCTTGGTTGGTAAGAAAAAAATAATTCTTTCTACTTTTAAATCCATACTTGATTCAGATTTAAACATGTCGACTCAACCTCAGCCAAATAATCCATTTTTAATCTCAACCATAATTAAACGATTTAAACTAAAGTTATAGAACACAAAGGGAAAATAACACATTAACATCAAACTTTACAAACAAAATTTTAATTTTACCGATAAAACACCTCTTATTCATAACATTAAGTGAAAATCATAACATCCACTTCCCTCAAAAAAAAATCATGACATCCACAATTTCAACTTCCAGTTTTTGTAGAATTTTATATGTCTCAAATAAATGGGTCATAATCGGGTTAAACTTCAAACCCACACCCAACTCATTCAATAAACGGGTTAGGCAGGCTGATCCGTTTCTGACCCAAACCCACAACAATGGGTCGGGTTGTGAAAGTTGGGTTTGGTCTCGATCAATGAGATCCGGACCCGACAACAAAGTGTAGCCAGGCCTGGTTCAGAAAATCCCAGGTTGGGTCAGTTTGAAGTTGCGGCACCTTGAGAATGGGAGCGGATATTTTCACCCTCAAAAATTATGAAGGCACCCCAGTGATTAAAGCACCCACAAATGTGATAAAAGCACCCAAAAAAATTTTAAAAAAAAAAAAAGCCAAAACGCCCTCTTCTTCTTCTTCTCTTCCTCTCCTACCTTCGCAGGCGACCCCCCCGGCCTCCGCCCCTTCCTCGCCGCGACCACGGCCTCCCCACGGCCTCCCCACCCCCTCCTTCCTCCTCCTCTCTCCCCGGCATCCCCCTCCCCCTCCTCCTCCTCCTCCCCCGCTCCCCCTCCCCTCACCTCCCCCACCCTCACCCTAGATCTGGCTCCCCCTCCCTCCCCTCCCACACCCCCCAAGAGCCATACTGGGGGTGTGGAAGGGGAGGGGAGGGGCGCGGGGAGGAAAAGGAGTAGGAGGACGCAGGAAGGAGGAGGAGGTCGAGGATGGGGGAGCGAGGAAGGAGGAAGAGGGGGGAGGAGGGGAGGCCAGGGAGGGGGAGGCGTAAGGGGAGGGGGACGTAGACCCGACCCCGGTTTCGGAACCGGTCGTTCCCGGTTTCCCCGGTGGCGGAACCAGAAATGGACCCTTAGAATCATGTTCAGGTTCCGGTATCAGAACCGGGAGGATTCCGGTTCCGGTTCTGAAATCGGGTCCATCCGGGTCCGGAGCCAGAGCGAGGACTTGGATTAGTATTCTTTTCCACAATTTTTATAATAGTTAAAAAATAAGAATTAATCTTTATTACTAATTAATTAAAGAAATATAACAAAAAAATTTAAAAAAGGGCTTGAAGTTCATTTTTACTATAATTAAGTTGCCTACGTATTCTCATAGGGTTTAGAGAAATCTAAGTCCACGTAATTTTCTTACCTTAGTCCTCGTACTTTACCTCAATCGCTTCCTTACCTTCCGGTGGTCGTCATTTCTATAAAATCTTCATTTTGTTCCTGTACATTTTCTTGTTGTCTAACGTTATTTTTATCCAATCATCATGACATGCTTGGGCTTCCACTAAGTCAGGGGACATAATCGAACTGGTTTGGTCCAAGATACTCTCCACTACATTTAATGCTTACTCCACAGCTATTGTTGACACCGGCGATGCTAAAATTTGTTTAGCGATAATTATCATGATTGAAAATTGTGTTGAATGCTCCTTCCACCATTGCAGGAATGAAAATTTTATATCTTGAAAATCTTCAACAAACTCAAATGAAGCGGTTAGATAACTATCAAGCTCGGAGCTCGAGCTTGATGAAAAACTCCGTGGTTTTTTGGCTCTTACAATAGTTGTTGTTGTCCTCTATGAAGTTTAGAGGTATCCTCAACTTAATTACTAATTTGGTCATGACTGGGGTTATTAATTCTTGAACTATATACTCCACTATATTCATTATATAAAACAAAATTTTCTTTTTTTATTTTACTAAATAAATTATAAACATTTTTATCTACTAGAAGAATTTCATTATAAGCCTTCAAATGTCATGCAATCCAGCTAATTTACAACGTGGATCAAAAATATATGCAACTAAATCAATAGATGGAATTATTTTAAAATATTCTAGCCATTTATTCTTCTTTGCTTGAATACAAGAAAATAAATTCAAATCATTTTCATGTTCTTCTAGCACACCACAAATATTTATGCACTCAATTAAAAATAAATGTGTTGTAAAATAATAAACACCAGATAAAGTGTAAGTAGCATCATTAAAAACTTTTAAGGCGTCTGAATACTTTTGCATGCATCCCATTAATGAGAATATAAATTAATATCATTACTATTGTTAGCAATAAAATCACTTAATAATTCTGTATAATCATTACAATCATTAAGTAATTAATAAGTTAAATTCCAACGGGTTGGAATATCCTGTGGAATTTGTTTTAGTCTCATGCCCTTTAATTTACAATATTTTCCCATTCTTTCATTACTCGTGGATGTGTGCATAAATAGTGAAATGTGTGTCTAAAAGGTTTAATATAATCTTTCAATTATTTTAAACCATCTTACACACATAAATTTAAAACATGACAAGTATGTCATTGATGAAAAATTTACCACCAAATGCAGGTTTATAAACTTTTCTAATTTAGGTATAAATACAGAATTAGCAGATGCATTATCAAAATCAATTACAAGAATCTTATTAATCAAACCATATTCTTCTAAAACTATTTTATCAATCTATAATTATTATGACCAGTATGTCATTCATCAAAACTTTAAAAGCAAGTACTTCTTTTTGTAAATTCCATTCACAATCAACCCAATGACAAGTGATCCCCACATAAGAATGTTGTTGCCAGTGATCACTCCATATATGCTACATATAGATACGCGCCCATCAAAAGTGATAAAAAAATCTTGTAATTTTTTTCTTTTTTATAAAGCTTATGTAATGTGCGTGTGAGAGTGGTCCTAAGCACTCTAGTTACTTGAGGATTTAATATATTTTTACAATAATTTATAAAACCTAATTTTCACCGAAACTAAAAGACAAGTGTCCAATGACAATCATTCGTGCTAATTCATCTCTATTTTTAACATCAGAGAAATGAAATAATTGAGGAGTATTGATAGCATACATTGAATTTGAGTTTGTATTTTGTGAGACCGGCTTCACAAGGATGCGCCCTCTGCAAATGCGTTCGATATGATCCATAGCGACCGGAAGCGAACCACTTATAAGTTTTTGAACAATACTTGCAACTTACACTAACGACCATGCGCGAATCATTCTTGGTTTTTGTAAAATGATGAGCGAAAAGATCAGACTTTAATTTTTGGCTAGCGGTAGCTGTATCTTTTTCGCCTCTATCGCCGGCTTGGATTTCAGATTTTTAGGTTAGAATATTGACTTGCCCCTCTTCTTTGGAATGTATTTCTAATTCATCAGTGTCGAGGCCGTAATTCATCTCCAACGATTGCAAGAAACCAAAAATATCATTTTCTTTGACGAATTAATTTTCTCCAACCTTTTCCTTGCCTTTTGCCGGCGAACTTTCACTTGCCATAGAGAACACGAAAATTGGAGAGTACTAGAGATTCTGTAAAATGATTATGGAAAGAAATTATGGAGAGAGATTTTGTAGAGAGATTATGGAGACTTGGAGTGTAACACCCGGATTGGTAAACACTGAGCTAAAATATTTTCATTAGATTAAAAATATTTTTCAGTAAATTCTTATGATTATTAACTATTTGTTCCTGTGTTAAATAATTCTCAGTAATTATTTAATGGAATTTTGGAATGGATTTAAATTTTTATAAATCATATCGGATTAATTGATATGAGAAAACATTGATACCATGTATGTTTGTACATTAATATAAGTTATGTAACACTTGAATATTATAAATCTGGTTTATTCGGTACATTCCTATTCTTTTGGATTATATTGATAAGGAGATCGGCAATCGGTATATTACCGGATATTCTTTTAATATTAATTATAAATGTATTATGAATAGAGGATTACAGAAAAATATATGAAAATGCACGGATGTATATACTGCACGTAATACTCATATAAATACCAGGTATTGATATTCATACTATTTTTGATTGTATTAAATAAGTTGAGAAAATGAAGAAAGAAAGAAAAATAAAAGAAAAATAAAAATAAGATTAATTGATGAGTTATAGGGGAGGTAAGGGGAGTAGGTGAGAGTAGGTGAGGGATTTTATATAAGGAAGGAGGAGATGAGGATTTCCATCTCTCTCTCTCTCTCCCCCCCTCTCTCTGGGTGTTGGCCGGAGACCAAACGACGACGCCGGAGGCCAGCCAGCGGCGCCGGCAATGGGGGCACTAGACCCCCTATCTATCTATCTCTCTCTCTTCTCTTTCTCTCTCTCTCCCCCCTCTCGGGTTGACCGGCCGCAGCGTCGGAGCAGCGCGGCGTCGGGGAGGCGGCTACACCACCGCGCGGCTGGGCGATGGTGGCCGCGACAGCCGCGAGCAGCAGCAGCGATTGCTGCTGCGTGTATGGGTAAAAACCTATATGGGTTTGGGTTTCGGAATCAACCCAAACCCGAACCCATTAAGACCCAACCCGCTTTAAAAGGTAAGTTTCATTTTAGCCCCAGTGAGATTATAAATTGCTTTGGCCCTGAAAAATTACAAACAGCCCCCTGAATATTTTCAGTTATTACTTATCTAACATTTTATATTGGTTTGGTTTCCGAACGATATTTTAGCCATCCGAAGTCAGATTCGGACGATTCTTGAGCCGTTGTGATCGTGGAAACGAGAGCTACACATCTTGTATATCAATATATGATATTGGGTGTTTAAAATTTATCGGTATACCCAGTGAGTGAAAGTCCTAACTAAAGTCTGTTTTCCCCCAATTTAGAAATAATTATTATTGAGAAATTTTTGTTAATATTGATTCATTGAAACTAAGAGATTACATCATCAAAAAGATGATAGTGACAATTATTATAAAAATGAATTGGTGTTATAGAACCGAAATCCAAATAGGGTATGCGAATAATGAATCATGGATATGTTAGTATGTGTGTGTGAGAACATAATATGGGTATGATACCAAATTGAGAATTATTATTTAATGTTCGTATAACATGACCATTAAGAGCCTGTAAGTGTATTAAAATGGTTGCACATAGACATATGCCACAAAAGTTATGTGTTTGTTAAATTCTGAGCATCATGTATATGTTACGAGTATTTACTAGGATTGAGAATCGAACAATTAAGTACTGGGTTCTGATAGAAATGGTAGAGTATAAATTTCGGTTAATACCATCTACCCGTCTGTGATGAATATTGATGTCACTCAACCTGAAAATTATTAAGTAGGTAAAGTTTACATCCGATTCTATTACACACTGTGATTGCATGTTTATTGACTATTAATATAATAATGATGATAGTTAAATGAAGATTGATATTATATACAAGTGATGTCCAATCTGTTATGAAATTAATAGTTATGAATAATAATAATCGGATGGTAGTTGGTTAACACCGGTATACCCAGTGAGTAGATTAAACAGTGACAATGGGAAATCGATTACAGATCATGAATGTTTATTTATTAATAAGAGATAATTAGAAAGCAGTTAAGATAAAAGATCACTTGAGACCCATCAACCATGATTAGATAATTATAGAATCGGTTATGTTGATACTGGTATAAGCAGAATCCAAGTTGATATTAGAATTGAATTAAGCAAATGAAATTAAAAATTATCTTCAAGTAACTTGATGTAACCGTGATATAAAAAACACTGTTAAATGGGATATATGTAATTGATGCAGTATGATAGAAATAGCGTACTGGTTAAATTATTGAAGGTTTTGTTAAAATTGATAACTCGGATGAGATCGAAAAATTTCGGTTAATTAGCAACTGTGAAGGTGAACCGATGATGATGGAACTGATTAAAAAATTGATAATGAACTGAATTAGAGCAACTGAATTATTAGCACTACCAGACATGCTTGATAAGTAAATTGAACATCAAAAGCTTATCATTAAGCTAAGTACACGGGATACTCAAATATTATGTAATATGTTGAGTATTAATCTTGCGAATACTGTTTTCGTATTTGTTGTGTTTCATGATATATTTATGCTCATAACGTGATCTTGTGTATCAAGTAGGACACTTAAGGCAGCAAAGGTCAGTTGATGGCCTACATATTTATATATATCGATTAAGTTGTTAATCGGTAGAACTGAAAGCAATTTGATGGATAAATAACTAAGATTCATCGAACTTGATGAGAGGTGAAAAAATAAAACGTTTGAACCAGAACTCATAAATAGATATTGTAGTTTTAGCGATTAATGATTATTAATGAAAAACTACTGAATAAGATCTTATCATCAGATAATGGGTGACCAGTGATGGTGTATAATTATCGAGTGAGTAATTAAACTGGTGAAAATAAGTTAGAGTCAGTATTGAGTAAATCTGATAACTTAATATTAAGTATATCAATTATGATGGATAAATCGATATCAACAAAACAAATACCAATAGTATTGAACTAGTATTTTGTTATACCTACACTATACACCGGAGACTTTCTGGTATCTTTGTAATTGATTTATCAGAATATCAGAATCCTCTATTGGGCTTGGAAGTCACATCTTTATAATGATACTGATATATCTAACCGATAAGAGTTAGATAAGTACATTAATAATTGAAAATTTGTGATACAGACGAAAGATTGAGTGTCTGTCAATTAGATTAGTAATCCAGTATTGGTAAGTGATATGTGTATGCTTATGCATGTATATATGTGTGTGGTTTGATTCATATGCGAACGTAGAAGATGATTTGGCTAGTAATTAATAGAAATAAAGAAAACTGTGAATCATTAACTATATTACCAGCAATGCTGGAATTTGGGTTAACCTTGGGCCGTACCAAATAAAAGTACTATAATCAGTTTTGATTGAAATAAAGGATAATATAATATCGAAAGTGTTAATAATTCATATGATATCAGAATTGTCGTATAACTATCACTTGTATCAGAAGTGATGAGAAAATTTTGAATTAAATCAAGTTGTAACCAATAGGCAGACTGTCTGAGAATAAAAGAGGTAATTGATGATAAATCCCGGATGTTAACTAAATGATAAAAGGTGAATAAGTATTATGATTAGGAAAAGGAAATACTGGTACTACGAATCAGAATTTGACCGGTACGATATTGGGGATCATTAGGTTGAATGTATTATGTGTGTGTTTAGTACCTCTTAAATATTATAAGAATTCCTCGAAACTAACGAATTAAGAAATGAAATCGCATGAACTTGACTGTGTGACACATCGGAATGCATGTGAATGTCTTTGTGATAAGAAATGTGCATAACTATGTATATGATATCATGTATTGTATTGGAGGAAGGGACCGGGTTTAACCGGAGGTGACCGAAGGGGAGTATTGTTGTTATTTATTGTATTGGAGAAGGGACCTTGTTTAACCGGAGGTGACCGAAAGAGAGTATTGTTGTTATTTATTATTTCAGAGGAAGGGACCGGGTTGAACCGGAGAAGATCGAAGGGGAGTATTGATATTATTTTATTGAAGTATACTTGAATATATATTTATGATATCCGGTATATGGATATGATTGTTTATAATATCCGAATTATAAATGTTAATAGGTATGGCACATAGTATATGCATATGATTGTTTATGATATCTGATATATAGATGTGATTGTTTATGATATTCAAATTAAGGATATTAATATGTATGGCACCTAGTGTAAACATATAGTTACCTATGACATCGGGTAAATAGATTGTTGTGACATCCAATATATGGATGTGAGTGTCTCGTATTCTTCATGTATGAACACTCAATTATAATTGGATACTATCATGAGTAGTGTGTGATGTCATATATTAAGGTAGATGCAATATTGAACTGTAACTAATCTAGTGAGTAATTAGGCTCTCCAGGAGTTGTGTTGTTGACCATGACTATATATGAAATACGAACATGTTACAATTGGAAACAGGAGAGGTGATTAATAGAGACAAACGAGTAGGTCAAGTATGGCAAATCATTGATATTGTATGTTAATGAAATATTGGTCACGTTTACCCAGAAAAATACATAAGAAAGTATCAGATAATAAAAAGAATCAATGATTCATAAGCTGCAGTATCAACCAAAAGTAGAAAGTATTGAAACTGATTTTGGCATTGGTCAACTGCATAATACTTGAAGTACAGTGGTAGTATAATACAAACCCTATTTGACTGATTTCACTCACTGAGCTGTTGAGCTCATCCCACCACAGATTGATGTTTTCAGGTCTCGACAAGGCGAAGGTCCGGCTTAGAGGTGAAAGGATGTCCTCCTGAGACATTGCATGTATTTTATGGTAGAATGTGATTCCTTTTTTGTAAACTCTGATATTATTAGTAATTGTGAGTTAGTGCTAGTGGCAGTAGATAGTGTTACATTTTGATAAATGAGAATTAAATATGACGATGTGCAGTTTGCATGTTGAGTTGAACTGATAAATGGTTTGGGTCAGAATATATATATCAAAGGAAGAAATTCTTATGTATATGTTAATTGATTACTTTGAGATGAATAATATGATGAAATTTTGAAATTTATAAGTAGGCTAGTGTTAGCCAAAATTTCTTTAGTATATCCTGATTAACGAGCAATAAGGTTGATGATTATAGATTTTGAGGTAATTAGAGACCGTTACAGTTGGCATTAGAGCTTAGGCTTAGAAACTTGATGTAGAACTCAGGTGTAGGTCTAAGGCAGTATTAGTCTAGAAATTGATTTAAGTCATTGGTTCAGAATAACATTGATTGTTATAATGAATGTTTGTGAATGTGCAGTTTGTATGAATGAATGAATGTGTGTCATGATGCAAGAAGTTCATGGGTAATCGGTTCTTATGCGTATGATTAATCTCGAAATGCATGATATTTGACTTTTTCTTATATTCGAATAAAAGTATACCCGCATATCCTTGATTCGAATGAGTTCTATTAGGGGTGCGGGCCCTTAGTATGAACTACCGGTGGTATGGGGACACTGGGATAAGGAAATGACAAAAATATCAGGCATAACAAGATTTAATCAAACGGAAGAACCATATTGAGTATATGTGATAAACGTATCATCAAGTATAGTACGTGTATATATATAACACAATTATCACCAAGTGTGATGTGTGTATGTGATATCATATGATGTGTATATCACCAAGATGATGGTGAATGTAATGATATAAAGTATGTATAAGATATATTCTGTGTAAAAGTGATAATATTGGACATATATTGCATGTTGTGAACACATAAGGAGATGCATGGCCAGAAGAGAACAAATTACTCTATTAGAAGAAAGATTTCATGATATAAAGAAGAAATTGAAAGTATTACTCATATCTATTATCAAATATGTCAAGTTCGAGGACGAAACTTTTTCTAAGAGAGATAGAGTTGTAACACCCGGATTGGTAAACTCTGGGCTAAAATATTTTATTGGATTAAAAATTTTTTCTGTGAATTCTTACGATTATTAAACTATTTGTTCCTGTGTTAAATAATTCTCAGTAATTATTTAATGGAATTTTTGAATGGATTTAAATTTTATAAATCATATCGGATTAATTGATAGGAGAAAACATTGATACCATGTATGTGTAATACCCCTCTCCCGGAATACGTACTAGAACGTATTCAGTCTTTCGATCGTATTTTTCGATTTACCTTCCGTATTGGACCGATTTTAATTTCAAATATCATTTTCCAATATTTTAGATTTTATGTGATTTTCTGGAATTTTCTGGAATTAAAATGAATTTCTTCAAAACCGGTGTCGGCCAGTGCCGCTGACCGATTCCCGAATTTTTATCTTCCAACAGTTAGGAATTTTTAGAAAGTCCTTTAGACTTTATTGCTTAGAATCATATTTCTTACTTATACACTTTTTCTGAGAATTTTATGAATTTATGAAAATTCTTTCGGAGTCGGTAAATAACTGATTCCGGGATTTTTAATTTTAAAACTATACAGTATTTCTTCAAACGAATTTCACAATGAGTCTTCAATATTATTCTTGATTTTTGGTAAAATTTTCAGATCATTCCGAGATATTTGAATTTCGGACATTTTTTCAAATAATTGCAAAATCCCACTCAATTTCCACTCATTTCCCACTCACTTTCCCACCTAACCCCACTCATTCTCCCTCTCTCCCACAGCCGGCCAAGTGGCCAGGTGAGGGACACCTCACCCCTCCCTTTTGCAAGAAAGCCCCTCTCATCCATCTAAATTCCAACCCCTTTACAAAAATCCCAACCTTATAAATACATCTTCATTTGCAAATCACTCTTTTTCTCCTCTTTCACTTCAACAAGAGAAGCTTCTCCAAAAATCCTCTCCTTCTTCACCAAAACCTAGCTCCAAGAACTCTCCAAGCTCTTCATCCCCAGCTCAAGCCTCTTCCTTGGAGTTTGGATCGTGGCTCTCTCCGTCGCCCAGGATCATTTGGGAGCTACTCGTCGTCAACAACCTTTTCGAGCTCACTAACTCAAATCCAACCTTTCCAAGTGAGTATATCTACTCACCAAGGCTAGTCCATCTTCTTGTGTACTTGTGTTGATAGATCAGGTCCCCTTATGTCATAAAAATCTATTTTTAGACTATTAAGACCAACCCCACAAAAATCTGATTTTTGACCTAACAGCAGCAGATTTCAGAGGATCGGTCGACCGGCAGTCGACCGATCACTCGACCGATGTGCACAACGTGCACAGTTTTGAGCTGACGGTCGACCGCAGTCGACCGATCACTCGACCGGCCTAAGGATTTAGTTGTGTCGGTCGACCGGCAGTCGACCGACAGTCTACCGACCAAACCTGGAGCTCACGGCCCTGTAGCGGTCGACTGGCAGTCGACCGACAGGCGACCGTTAGTTATATCCCCGGTCGACCGGCAGTCGACCGGAGGTCGACCGATAGTCTAATTCTGGGCCAAAATTTCTGATTCTTCCCTTTCTGATTTTTTATCTTACCCTGATACATGTATGATATATTAGTCTGGTTTATGCTTCATACTTGTACTGCATGACATGTTACTTGATGGATCTTACTTATTATACTTCATGACTTGTTGTTACATACTGTCATTCCATAACTTGTTAAATACGAAGTATCTCCACCTCTTCATGCTATCACTAAAACACCAAGCATGATATACCCGACTTTTGTATAAAATAGACCAACTTACATTGGGTCAGGGGGGAAACATGCGGATATCGATACGTGTTCGTGTTTACAGTGGTTTTAGGTATATTGTACAATTATGATTCCGGTCTAACCTGTGGTACTCCAGGGGACCGAGGGGAGTGCTTGCTCCCTATTCCTGATTACTGTCATGACAAGGGCATACATAAGTCCCTCCTGTTAGGCCTTGCGGCTGGTTCCGTCATCAAGCAACGGAACACCCTGGACCGTGGTCCCGGGCATGCACGGGACCACTGTAAACATAGTTCGTCGATACAACCGCTGTTTCCAATAACAACCTTGCTTTACTAGGATATGGATCTATGTGCTCTGGGACGCTGGGTCACATAGCTAGATATCACAGTAAGACAAGTAATAATAATAAGACGTTAACTGTAGATTTATTGCATATGACCTTACCTTATTGAGTTTACATCACTTGTTATTCGTTGCTATTTATTACTACTCCATTATCTTTATTCATGATCCTTAGTCACTTGGCTATCTTTTATTTATTGTTATATGTCTTGACCCTTGGATTTGCATATTCAGATTCCGAGGCTTGGAACGAAGTGGAGCCTTCCACAGAGGACCGGCTTATCTTGCGAGCAGGCTGACCAGCTCTAGTCCCACGTGCCCGACTCTTCCTTTTGGTTCACGGGATCTCCATCCATTACGTGAGCATTTTGTGTTTCTGGTTGTATATTGTTCCTTTTGGACTTGGGTTGTGATAAAAGACACTTGTAAAGTGATATTGCTTATCATAACTTGTATAACTTTGTATTGTATCTTGTAAGTTGGCATATGATTATACCACGCTTTGTGTTGTACTCTGATACTTGTTGTACTTAAAGCTTAGCGTATATACGTGGGGGCACCTTCTGACCTACGTATATGCGTTGCAGTGACGTCCCCGTATCCGTGGGATCGGGGCGTTACAGGTTGGTATCAGAGCCTAGGCTCTCAAACCTAAAAGTACAATCAAGTGGCAAATTCTAGTAATTTGCTAATGCCACTACAATGTACAAAGTTATCTAGTCCTCCTTGATTCCGTCCTTGATTCATTTCCTCGTGTCCTAAACTCCTTTCATTTGTTTCCAATTCCAGATCTTCCCTTTCGATATGGAGAGGCGATCGGGTCGTAACAACATCGGGCAAGTACCGAATGGACCCGTAGGAGGGGAGAGTGCTGATATCCTGAAGGTCATTCAGACCATGATGGAGAACCAGCAGCAGCAGACTGAGCTCCTCAGGCAGGAGTTAGCAGCCCCGAAGGAGCAAAGACCTGGGAACGTGTCAGACTTCCGGCGGTTACAACCGGCCATCTTCACGGGAGTCGAGAAACCATTGGATGCTGAACAATGGTGACGGACACCACCGATCTGCTGAACGCCGCCCGAGTGCCTAAGGAGAACCAAGTGGAGGTTTGCCAAGATTCAGCTGAAGGACATAGCTCGGACTTGGTGGTTAGCCGAAGAGGCCAGACTGGAGAAGCCTGTCTCCTGGGATACTTTCTCCAAGAGCTTCTACAGTCGATTCTTCCCTGCTACTGCTCAGAAGGACATGGAGGAGCAGTTCATCAGACTACAGCAAGGGAACAAGTCTGTGGGTGAGTATGCCGCGGAGTTTCTCAGACTGAGCCGCTTTGCCCCGTACATGGTGACGGATGGGGAGAAGAGGGCAAGCAGGTTTCAGCAAGGTCTGCAGATGGACATACAGGTCCTCTTGATGCCCCAGCAGCTGAAGACCTATTCAGAAGTTCTCACCATCGCTCGAGAGGTGGAGCGTGGGTTAGAGAAGAAGCAAGAGGATCAGATGAAGAACCAGGCCATGAAGAGGCCGTTTGTACCAGTGGGTAGAGGAGGACCATACAGAGCAGCGAAGGTTCAGGCCAGGCAACCATTCAGAGCAGTTCCTTACCAGATGGCTCGACCAGGTCTTATCTGCAACTTTTGCCAGAAACCAGGACACTCTCAGCAGAATTGCGGAGGGCAAACGGATTGTGTTGGTGTGTGGAGCACGAGACCATGCCGTAGAGACCTGTCCACACAGGAGAATGGGGTTTGCTAACCAAACCTTGCCGCACCTCAAGAGCAGAATGGACAGAGGGTACTACCAGGGCCAGTTGGGCAGAGGAACCAGGGACCAGTGATGAGGAGAGCTCTTCCCCTTCCTCCACCGCATGTTGTTCGCCCAGTGCAGAGAGGAGCCAGAACGGCAGCAGGGCGTGGTAGAGGTCAGGCCTACAACCTGACAGCAGAGGAGGCTGAGGCTTCAGAGGAGGTGATTACAGGTAACATCAGAGTTCATTCAATACCTGTTCTCGCTCTCTTCGATTCAGGTGCATCCCACTGTTATATCTCCGATCATTTTGTGGCTTTACATTCTATACCTGTTAAGGCTTTAGACCGCAAATGGGAGATAAGTACAGGGAATGGGGTAGTTATATCTTCTAGAGTTTGTGCTGACTGTCCAGTGGAACTTTGTGAGAAGATCTTGCCATAGATATGCTCGTACTAGACACCAAGGGGTACGACGTAATCTTAGGCATGACCTGGCTCAGTCAGTACTATGCAGTGATTGACTGTAGAGAAAGGAAGATCAATTTCAGAATCCCACTTCAGCCGGAGTTCCAGTTTAGTGGAGAGGTGAAGCCTGCTAAGAAGAAGATTCAGATGACCACTCGGGGGTTCAGAGGGAGTGCCAGTGTGGGATGAATTTCCAGAAATCTTTACTGAGATCTCAGGGCTTCCACCGGAGAGGATAATTGAGTTCTCCATTGATACAATTCCAGGAGCAGCTCCTATATCCAAGGCTCTGTACAGGATGGCACCGACGGAGTTAGAGATTTTGAAGAAGCAACTGCAGGAATTTTCAGACAAGGGATTGATTCGGCCAAGCGCTTCACCATGGGGCGCTCCAGTGCTATTGGCGAATAAGAAGGATGGTGGTAAGAGACTTTGTATTGATTATAGGGAATTGAACAAAGTCACCATCAAGAACAAATACCCTTACCCAGGATTGATGATTTGTTTGATCAGCTTCATGGAGCCCGTGTATTTTCTAAATTAGATTTGCAGTCGGGTTACCATCAGCTGAGGGTGAAGAAGGAGGATGTTCCGAAGACGGCATTCAGGACCCGATATGGCCACTATGAGTTTCTAGTTATGCCTTTCGGAGTCACAAATGCCCCTGCAGTTTTCATGGACTTGATGAACCGAGTGTTCTCTCCTTATCTGGATCAGTTTGTAGTTGTATTATAGATGACATCCTGATCTATTCAAAGAATAATAGGGAGCATGCAGAGCACTTGAGGATTGTGTTGCAGACTCTTCAGCAGGAGCAGCTTCATGCCAGAGGAGCAAGTGTGAATTCTGGTTGGACAGCATAGCTTTCCTTGGACACATAGTTTCAGCAGAAGGAATTTCAGTTGATCCTAGTAAAGTCCAGGCAGTGAAGAATTGGCCAGTTCCGAAGACGGTGACTGAGATAAAGAGCTTTCTTGGACTAGCCGGATATTACAGGCGCTTTGTCCAGGATTTCTCTAGACTTGCAGCTCCGTTGACCAGGCTCACCAGAAAAGGGAGAGATACATATGGACAGAAGAATGTGATGCAGCATTTGAGCAGTTGAAGCAGAGGCTTATTCAGCTCCAATCTTGAGGGACTCCTTCAGGAAGAGGAGGGATGGTCATTTTCTGTGATGCATCAGGTAAAGGCCTGGGGTGTGTGCTTATGCAACATGATCATGTTATAGCATATGCATCTAGGCAATTGAAGCCTCATGAGAGGAATTACCCAACTCATGACTTGGAGTTGGCAGCTGTGATATTTGCTTTGAAGATATGGAGGCACTACCTTCTGGGAGACAAGTGTTGATATACACAGATCACAAGAGCCTCAAGTATATTTTCTCACAGAAGGAGTTGAATATGAGGCAGAGGAGGTGGTTGGAGCTTATGGCGGACTATGATATTGACTTGCAAATATCATCCAGGAAAGGTCAATACCGTTCCAGATGCACTGAGCAGAATGCCAGAGAACAGAGTGCTAGTCCACCTTACTCAGCAGAGGGAGTTGATTCAAGAATTCATCAGATTGGATTTGATGTTGGTGCAAGGAGGTGATAAGGCAGGGCAATTCATGGCATGCAGATCCAGTCATCATTGATAGAGGAGATCAAGGAAGCTCAGAAGGAGGACCCCAGATTACAGACATTCAGAGCTCAAGTAGAGGCTGGATTGAGGACTGATATCTGTATTCATCCAAATGGTGCATTGTATTTTGGAGGTAGACTCTGTGTTCCCCAAGGAGAAGTCAGACAGAAGACTTTGGAGGAAGCACACCGTTCAGCCTATTCTATACACCCTGGGGGAAACAAGATGTATCAGGACCTGAAAAAGCACTTGGTGGAATGCTATGAAGAGAGAGATAGCCCAGTTTGTTGCCCAGTGCTTGGTTTGCCAGCAGATAAAGATCGAGCATCAGAGATCAGCTGGACTTCTTCAACCTTTACGATACCCGAATGGAAGTGGGAGCACATCACCATGGATTTTGTGACGGCATTGCCTCGGAGTCCCAAGGGTAATAATGCTGTGTGTAATCATTGATCGCCTCACCAAGTCAGCTCACTTCATACCATTCAGGGTAGGTCAGTCGACAGAGGTTCTGGCAGATAAGTATATGAAAGAGATAGTTCGTCTGCATGGAGTTCCAGTCAGTATTGTATCAGACAGAGACACCAGATTCAGATCTCATTTCTGGGAGAGTCTCCAAGAAAGTCTGGGGACTCGTCTGAAATTCAGTACTTCATATCATCCTCAGACAGACGGGCAATCTGAGAGGATATCCAGATCCTTGAAGATATGTTGAGGGCTTGCATGATTGACTTCAGAGGATCATGGGAGGACCATCTTCACTTGGCTGAGTTTTCTTATAACAACAGCTATCAGGCAAGTATTAAGATGGCACCCTTTGAAGCATTGTATGGAAGGAAGTGCAGATCACCGACTTGTTGGGATGAAGTCGGTGAGAGGAGTCTTTTGGGACCAGAGATCCTGATGCAGTCGACAGAGAAAGTCAGGATTATCAGAGATCACCTCAAGGCTGCTCAGAGTAGACAGAAGAGTTGGGCAGACACTCTAAGGAGGCCATTGGAATTCCAGACCGGAGATCATGTGTTCTTGAAGATTCACCTACCAAGGGAGTAATCCGGTTCGGTACTCGTGGAAAGCTAAGTCCGAGATATATCGGCCCATTCGAGATCCTGGATCGTGTGGGAGAGGTGTCTTATAGATTGGCATTACCGCCATCTTTGGACGGGGTGCATAATGTTTTCCCGTGTCTCAGTTGAGGAAGTATGTCAGGGATGACAGCCATATTCTGGATCATTCGAGCTGGAACTACAACCAGATTTATCATACCAAGAGCAGCCGGTGGCCATTCTGGATAGGAGTGTCAAGACACTGAAGAACAAAGCTATTCCATTAGTGTTGGTGTCTTGGAACAGGCATGCGCCAGGGGAGGCCACTTGGGAACG
>JAVJIF010026213.1:0-48524 GCA_038442645.1 Agave tequilana
AAGCATCCAACTCAGTAGCATCCGCCGCGGTCGAAGTGCTTACTTCACCCCTGGATCCCTTAGGAAGACGGGTTGGCTCTCTTGAAGTCGATGCACCCAGAGGCGGAACACCTGCAACAAAACTTTGTTTAGGCAGGCATAACAAATGACAAAAGTCAGAGGGACAAAACTGTACCAAAAGATAATGTCGCCTCAATCGTCTTGGCGGCTACATCAGTCTCTACGGGCTCCATTGGAAAATCTTTGGAGGAGTCAACGCGAATGGCCGGCCCGCCTTCGCTTGCCGAACCTTCCGTGGTCCACCCAAAGGAACTAGAAGCTTCGGAACTTCCTTTCGAAGTCCCGGCGCCCGAAGGACCAACATCAGCCGCGTCATCTCGGATTCTTCGAGACGGCGAAATAGCCAGCCTCATCGTCCTCCTTATAAGTAAACAAGGGATCATAATGCTCCCCTTGTTCTCCGACAGCTTCAGTTCTCGAGCTTCTCACCGCCTCAGTGCCTGAATCACAAAGCAAATAATGAGCTGTCTGGAACACATAAAAAGTATATTACAAGGATGAAGCTGATCTTACCCGGGTCCGGAGTGACTTCGCCAGTAGTCGGTTCGGGAACCGACGATTCAACTACTAACGGGGCAAGAGAAGGAAGCGCTGCAGATGGTTCGCCCTCTACAACAACTGTAGGGGCTTGGCGACGGGGTTTCTTCACCACCTGCTTCCTGCGAGATCCACCCTTCCGTTTTCGCTTGAAGTGGACGTCGGGATCCTCCTCATCCACTTCTTCTACATGTTCTGTGGGGGCCGTCCCCACCACGCCAGAAGCAACTGCAGGAGTCTCGGCACCTGTCTCCGCTTCGAAGCGAGGACTTTCTGCATCCGAGGCTTCACTGTCGTCAATAGCAATAAACTCCCCAAGGCCTGGGACGCGAACCCTTTTACCCTCACCTTTCTCAGTGACTTCCGCTTCAGCCGCTGAGAAATCAACTTCACACCAGAAGAGTTGATAGAGAATCCAGTGGGTGTGGAGTTTGAAGTTGCATACCACTGGCAGAATCCCAGGGTCATTAAAAGGTTCGGAGTTCTTAGCGGCATGCACAGCCGCGCCTCGGTACAGCCTGCAATGAAGAACCGCCAGGCACGGGCTCCATCGATGACGCTCCCCATGAAAGCCAGATTGAGGTTTGGGTTGCCCACGTACAGTTGGTCATATCCAAACTGACGGGCAAACTGACTTGGAATATAGGGCTCCAAGTAGCAGGTGTCCCCGCTTCTGTACAATAAATGTGAGGGCTGAATGCTGACCAGCCACTCAAAAATTCCCCGGCTCAATAATGTCTACCCTTCCCCTGCATCTTTAAACTTCTCTCCATAGCCCGCATCCCGAATATAGGGAAAGCAGCGGAAAAGGCTATAGACGTCATAGCGATTCAGCAACTTACGGACCGTAGCCACGTAAGTTCTCAGCCATGAACATCCTTCGAATCGGCGGAGAAGCGCCATTCGAACACCTTCTGGGGGGTCCTCTCTGGTTTCAATCAAGGAGGGACAGTGAAGGGCAAACCACGCCATCAAATATGTATACGGCAGACCTATTCTGGGGTTCGGTCCGTCGCTGGGCAAAACAGTCCCCTTTCCCCGCTTCGTCGAGGGTGGCCTACAGAAAGCCTCCGTCAATGCACGAAGGCCTCTCTGAATACAGCACACCATGGCCGGAAGAAGTCCCAGAGAACGACCATGGACTAGACGAACAGCAGGCAGCAGGACAGTCGGATGAATGACATCACCCGACGAAGATGGCACCACGCACCTCTTCAACCAGACCGTCAAGAAACCAGCTAACAGTGCCTTCTGGGACATCGACCGATGAGCCTGGTGATGGAAACTCCGAAGGATATCACCTTTCTCATAGGGGCCGTCGTCTTCTTCCACAATTAGATCCCCTTGAGAATGCTTTTGCATCCGGCTAAATATGTCTTCGTCAGCGACTCCACAATGAGCCGCTTCAGAAGTGTTTTCCGTATCGGGGAACAAATACTCTCCCCAGCTCTTCAAGCTGCATGAAGTTCCTTTACTGCTTCCATGCATACTTGAGCAAATGTACAAATGGAACATTAACTCCCGGTAGGTCTCAAACAAGGCGGGCTCCTGCTTCTCCAGAAGAGCCAATTCCGCCTCGCACGGGAAGTATTCTTCATATGGAAAAGATCCCAAGAGCAGAGTAGAGACTTCCCACATCTCATGCAGAGCCATACCCAATTCGCCAACAGGGGTGAAGAAGGTCCCTGTAGCCGGGCAGTATAACTCAAAGATGGCGTAGAAATTCGCTACGCTCATCTGAATGCCATAGCAGGTCGCCCTGGCGGCCTCATAAAGGTTCAGCCTCCCAAATCCTCCTCAAAATGAGCAAGAACATACAAGGTCAAGTCCTTCCACCATGCCTTCGGAGGGTGAATCTACCCTGGAGTTCTGAAATCAGTGGCGGGATAGTTGCCACGAACCTTGAAGAATTGATTCCCAAAGTTCTACGCTACCACAGGATTTTCTCTCACTGGGAAGTCTCATGATACATTCCCAGGGTATAGACCCATTATGCAACGAGGAGGCCCCGCCCTTGTGTAGCCATGTGAGGAAAGTATCAATTTTCCTACGTGGACGGATTCTGTACTCCGACTCACTTGCCACGGCATCTTCCGAGCCTTCGTCACGCATTGGAAGAAAGACAAGGGAAAATGCCGCTTGCTAGATGGGAGATAGAACTTCTCACTATCCAATTTGAAATCCACTGCCCTCTCCGGCTAACAGCTGGCGATCATAGTCTGGCGCCGCATCCCAAAACATGAAGTCAGGCTTCCGATAGATTCGTCAGTCAAAAATCTTCAAGGGAAGCAGTAGTCAGGATGCTCCTCATGGTGCGTTGATCCCCACTGTAAATAAGCGTGTTTAAGCAGGAGAGCTCCGCTCGCTGAACAGAGAAGCCTGCCCTTGGAACTGCAGGCCAACATTGCCGTCTAATCCCTTGGCCGTCCCAAATAAACTGTTCAAAGGACCAGGAGTGTAGTATACTGCAAGAACAAAGAAAAACCATGATTAGTTCATCAGCCGAACAAGGGCTAAAACAAGAAAGCAAAATTTGACAAGGCATAGCCTCGCTCTCTGAGCGAAGCTGGCCTAATGATAGCTTCGCCCCGAAGCTTAGCTTCGTAGCTGCAGTATAACTCCGCATCCCACACGAAGGCAGGATGCAGGAAAATTTCAAGTGTTAGCTTCGCTCTGGAAGCTTAGCTTCGAACAACAGAATGCGACAAAGCCCCAAGGGCTAACTTCGTCAGAAGGCATTACGGTCCTTTTCTGTTAAATTTCAAAGGACAGCTTCGCATCCTGTCATTCAACAGGATATGAACCGCCTAAGGGATAGCTTCGCTTAGAAGCTTAAAGAAGAACTCTTCAGTTCTTGGATTCCTGATCAAGGAAAATTCAGGGAATCGGACTCCCTAAAATTACAAGATCATGATTGTTCTCGTTCTGGATTCATTTAAGGACAGCCAGAAATCAGCTTTAAAGGAGAGACGACAGTCTCTAATCAAAAGGGAAAGTTCCGTACCGGCGATTGGTCGTTCGATGACCGGAGGAGGAGAAGGACCCTCCGTTGCAGAGATTGCGACCTTTTCCCGCTCGTCTCTTGGGAGCCATTGAAGAACTGTGAAAGTTCTTAAACTCTTGAATGAAGAGGAAAGAGGAAGAAAAAAAGTCAAGTGCTCTGTAAAAATTTTAAAGAGAAGTGATCCTTTCTCTCTCAGCCCGATCGGGCTTTTATAGGCCGATGAGCGCCTGAAATGACGCCTCGAAAAGAGTACAGGCTGTCGTTTCAAATTAATTTGAAACGGCTCTAAAGCGCCTTCCCGAGAAGCGCTTATTCAACCCCGCTAAGGGCTAACTCCGCCATCTGTCAAGTGCTGACTTAGCGCGACGTATCGATTACTTCGCCGCAAGGCCTACCTTAGCTCCGCTAAAGGCACAGTCCGAACTTCACGAAAAATTTATGCTAGCTTCGCTGGAAGCTCGTCCCTGATTCAGAAAGGATTGTCCTTAACTTCGTATAGCTCCACTGAGTCAATTCAAAATGAAGGCAAAGCAAAAATCAGATGAGCAGAAAATAAACTTTCATTAATTTAAAAGGAAGGGTACATTGATACTACATCTAGGTTGTGTTTCATATAACAGAATCATTTGCTCAAAAGGCATACAAGTGGTCCTTTCTACTTTCAAGCCAAACCAACTGGACACGAAAGGCCTTCCTCCTGCACAAGACCGTAATCCTTCGCATAATGGCAGATGGTGCCACCAGGACAGATGGTGCCACCAGGACAGATGGTGCCACCAGGAAGTTGAACCTTTCGTAATCAAAATTGGTGAAGGACCGATTGCCACAAGAAGGCTGGATCTTCTTTGATGAAAATTGGCAATGAAGGATCCGAGACCTTACAGGTGACGTTCTCTTTCCCGAAGTGGATCATCTCGGATAAGCGACTACCAGCCTCGCCTCGAAGTGGATCATCTCGGATAAGCGACTGCCAACCTCTTCTGGGAACACACATCAGTTGCCCCAGTTTGTTCCTTCTGCTTAGGATTAAAGTTTCAACCGGAAAAGCAAGAGGCAACTTCTGGTCTCTTTCATCAAGTCACAAGATTGGCGAACATAGCTCACTGCGATGCAAACTGAAACAAGTTAGCAGTAGGTCAAAGGAAAAGCTGCCAGGAAATGCTAAGTCAAATTCTTTGGGGCGAAGCAATTTATATCTGATTCAGTTAAGGATTGATTTCAGTTAAGCAGAGGATAGCCTCGCTTGCACAGTGATGATGGGCTAGCTCAGCATAAGCCAAGTCCTAGCCTCGCCTATATGGCTAAGCCAGACTGACCCTGAGGGACGCAGTCTTAGCCCCACCGATATGGCAAGACTTGTAGGATCGTTGAGATAAGAACTAATTGCGGAATTATCTCTGGTAGGCAACAATGATCTAAAGCACAACACAAGTCACCACAAACTAAACAAGAAAGATTAATCGTTAATAAATAAACAAATAACTTGCAATAAGGAAAACAAATCTCAGAAAATGCAAACGCAAACAAAGAGATTTATCCTGGTTCGGTCCTTATGACCTACATCCAGTCCCCAAGCCACCCGCTTGAGATTTTCCTTTATCCTTGATCTTGCCACCCAAAATCAATACAACATGTACACCACTTGTCGAATCCCCTTCTCCAAATGTGTACACCTTCTCTTCCACCAAGAGAACACCTTCTCTTCCACCAAGAGAACACCTTTTACTTTTGTACAACTACTTCTTCAACCAAGAAGCCTCCCGTGTACAATGGTCACCTTGTACAACTTGCCTCTTCAACCAAGAAGCCTCCCGTGTACAATCACTTTGAGAATTTACAATGATTTTCCTATAGCCTTGGTACAGATGTGTATGTGGACAAGGTACAGTATAGGAAAGATGAACTTCAGAGAACTTCACTAATGGAATTGTCTTTTGGTGAAGAACAGAAGTTAGAAAATCAGTTTTCAGGTTTTCTGAAATTTGGCTTTGGAAACTGAATGAAAATCTTGTTTTTCTTAACCTTTGGCCTTAGGAATAACTTCCCTATTTATAGCTGAAGACTAGGGTTAGTTAGGGTAGTTATAGGACCAATTCAGATGATATGGACGTTGAAAAACGTTGCCAAAAGGTTCAGATAACAGAAACTGTCCAACAGTCAGAAACTGCCTAAAGTCGACTAGGGTTCTGAGTTAGTCGACTAGACTAGGCAAAATTTCCACTATTAGTCGACTAGATTTAGCTAGTAGTCGACTAGGGATATGTCTGTTGGCAGAACAGGTTTCTGGATAACTACTTCAAGTCGACTGCAACTAACAAGATAGTCGACTTGACAAGGGATTAGTCGACTAGGGGACTTTGATTAGTCGACTAGAAAAGTCTATTAGTCGACTATGTTTACTGCTGGTCGACTAATTTGACAAACAGAGAGTTGGTCTGTTTCAGGACACAAAACTTAGTCGACTTGGACCTTGGGTAAGTCGACTAGAGTGTTTATTAGTCGACTATATTGGGACATCAAGTCGACTAACAGGACACTAAAGAGTTGGTTTGTATCAAGGCTTTTACATGCTATATCTTCTTTACAAACCACAACATCTCAACCCTCTTTGGTACAACTTGATCATGTCGGACTCTTGATTCGTCATGTGTAGAGCTCCAAATGAATTTGATCGTCACGAACGTCTTCATCGAAATAGGTTCCAACAAGACTGGCTCAACCTTGGAGAGACTAAGTCCCAAGTTTTGCCTAAATGGTGAACTTAACAAGCATGCAATGATTTTCCTTTGTTCAAAAGATAGCTTCGCTGGGAAGCTGGGCTGAAACCCTTCTGTAACGGTCTCAGCTTCTAATAAGCAAGATTAGTTCACAACACATATTTATTCCCAAATCTCTTCTTTTCATTCTAAATCCAGAAAAATTCGGCAGCATTTCCTCTAATAATTTCACCTTTTTCCACATACAAGAATAGCAATTTCGGCTTCAAGCCTACTTATGTCCATAAAGGATTTCGGCCACACGGCCTACTTATCACAAGGTATAAAGATCTCACTAGCACCACGTTTCAACTTTAAGTAAGTTTCCACAATATGCTTACACAATATATTCCCTTACATATTCATCAAAGCATCCATTATCAACATGATACTATGATACTACCAACATGATAACAATTCTTAGATTTACAAACATCCCAAGCACCACAAGTTCTAATTACAACTATTACAAGAAAAGGGGGTTACATATGATAGTAGCATCATAGTACATTTATCTAGGTAATGCTGAAATAAAAACATACTTATATGCACATAGTGAACAAAACAATATTATCCTGCTCATAACTACTCCATGCTAAAGTATGCCTTTACCTTTGTCCAGACCTGAAAGGGGGAAAAAGGAAAGGAATGAGCTCGACGGCTCAGCGAGTAAATTACATAAACACTATAAGAATAATAACATGGATATTCTATCACAACATACCTTGCGGGGTCCGAGGAGACCTTACATGAATATAGATACCTCCTTACCCGATTTAATAATTACAAGTTACAATTGCTAGACTTTCTTTATGATTACTAAAAGTTCCTTCCAAGTATATACGAGAGCGAGATCGTTAATTGATCTCCTCCATGGATATCTCTATACACATGTCTTACCTTGCCCAAGCCTTTACTAATTATTGTCACTTTCAAACACTTACCGATAATACAATATTTATATTATTTACTAAGGCACATTCACATATCACCCTAATCATAAGGTGCTATTTTCCCCCGTCTTCTCCCACCTACCGGCTCCCGCCCGGCCCCTTCCTCCTCGTAAGTGCAACCAAGACTCATATATAGCATATGGAATAAACATACATATTTATGTAATGTATATACGTGATTCCCATGACCCCCGTCTTCTCCCACCTACCGGCTCCCGCCCGGCCCCTTCCTCCTTATGTTTATAAAAAAGTATGCACTAACATTACTCACCGTCTTCCCCCCTCCTACCGGCTCCCGCCCGGCCCCTTCCTCCTCTTAATTGATAAACATGGGAAATCAACATACCATCGTATAGTTCATACAATCAACACACTCATGCATAATGCATATCAATAATATACTATTGCATAAGTTACGCGATTAGCATGTTTTGGTAAAGATCACACAATCAACATGCTCACATATAAACCACATACTCAACATGCTATTTTATAAGTGTTGCCACAGTAATTCGTACAACTATGATTCATGCGGAAACGCATAAGTATCATGATTAGTGACTTAATATTTCACGTACATAGGATGTAACATAACCCCCATGCACATTTATATCCTCTACCCAATTTATGTTAGAAGGACTTAGGAAGCAATCACCCATCACCATGCACTTCACGTATGTTACATTACATAGCTCTAATTGTTACTAATGCATAGCATATACAACTTATGTCACCACCCTCTAGTGAAAAGAGAACAAGCATGTCACCAATCCCATGAAAAACTAATTTACATGTTACCTTACATATTCTTGAATACTTTCCCCAAATCCATCCTAATTTCATTACGTCAAATACTTAATTTAAATTCATGACTTATGTAAGCATAGTGAGTATAGTAATCTACTCACCTAATAGATGGATTCCCACTTGTGCCCCTTGTTCAATCTCTCCACTCAAACCCTAGCAAGGGACATAGACAATTTCTTAGTCATGAAATAAATCATAATGAGAGAAGAACTAGTGGAGTATTAATTTACCTTCACCCAATTTAGCCTCTGGAAATTGGGAGTTTTTGGAACTAATTTTCAGAATTAGGGCTTTAGATTTTCCCTTGCAAAAACCCCAAATAGATTTTTCTCCACTTCTCCGGCCACCAGAAGATCCCCCTCGAACCAGGCCGCCTTGCGGCCTGTGCCGCCGTGCGCGCGGCTGTGCGCCGCCCTCGCGCGCGCTGCGCGCGGCTGCGCTGTGCGCGCGGCTGTGCGCAGCCGCGTGTTGGTGGCGCGCGGCTGTGCTGCCGCCCCTGGCTTCGGCTAGGGGTGCAAGAGGGAGAGAGGGAGGGAGAGTTGTGTGGGAGGAGAAGGTCTAGGGTTCAGGTGGAGAGGAAAATATTTTTACAAAGAGGAGAGAAACTCTTCTCAGATCTGAACGTAAGGGAGAGGCACTTATGCATAGAGGCCCTCCTTAAACCTGGTCATTACAAAATAGCACCTCCACTAAATTGCCACTTGGCCAAAGCTAGGATCAAGATGATCCTAGCCTTACATCTCATCTCTCCATGCACACCTAACCCCTTCCACTAACTCCAAATAAAAAAATTACAAATACCAAGTATTTTTATTTAGGTATACTCTATTTTGGAATACTATTAGATATACCTAAAAACGCAATTATCTAAGATATACTCCCATATACCCTAGTATCATATTTATATTAGCATAAAATACCTACATATATTTTCTATGTATTCCAATTTATGCCATATATCCAAAAATGAAAGTAATTCATTCAAAAATAAAATACTAATCCTTGGTTATCCTTATTACTATTGGTATTCAATTAAGAAAGAGGAATCATAAAAATTTCCTTTATAACCGATGCTTAATATAATTAGGAAATAATAAAAAAAAAGGCTGTTACATTTCTACCCCCCTTAGGGGAGCTTCGGCCCGAAGCTCGACGTACCTTGGAAGAGTTGTGGGTAGGTTATTCGCATATCCTCCTCTGGTTTCCAGGTAGTCTCTTCGATTTCCTACCTTCTCCATAATAACTTCACCAACGGAATAGCTTTGTTCCGCAAAACCTTCTCTTTACGATCTAAAACTTGCACTGGCTCCACCGTATATGATAAATCTTCTTGGAGTTGTAGTGGTGAGTAACTAAGAACATGACTGGGATCTGGTATGTATTTCCTTAATTGTGACACATTAAATACATTATGTATCTTCTCCATTCCTGGTGGTAATGCTAACCGGTAGGCCAAAGGTCCAATTCTTTCCAATATCTCAAAAGGACCGATGAAACAGGGGTCTAACTTATTCCGTTTACCAACCCGTATCACTCCTTTCATTGGTGATATCTTCAAGAAAACTGTCGCCTTCAGCAAACTCCAAGGGTCTCCGGCGCCGATCTGCATATGTCTTCTGTCTACTCTGGGCCGCCTTCATCCTCTTCCTAATTATCCGGATCTTCTCCGTTGTTTCTAACACTATATCAGCTCCGAATAATGCTCGGTCTCCCATCTCCTCCCAACAAATCGGAGATCTGCACTTCCTGCCGTACAAGGCTTCAAATGGCGGCATTTCAATAGTAGATTGATAACTATTATTGTATGCAAACTCTGCCAATGGTGGTATTTTTCCCAATTACCTCCGAAATCTAATACACATGCTCTCAGCATATTCTCTAATATTTGAATATTTCTTTCTGATTGTCCGTCGGTTTGCGGATGAGCAGCTGTACTTGGATGTAGTTTAGTGCCCGGAGCTTGGGATAGGCTGATCCATAGTTTTAACTGGAATCGGGGGTCTCGATCTGACACAATAGTCTCAGGTACTCCATGAATTTTGATTATCTCCGGAGGTAGATTTGGGCTAATCTGTCTATTGAATAGTTTATTCGAATGGGTAGGAAATGGGCGGACTTTGTGAGTCGGTCGACTATCACCCATATGGCATCATATCCTTGAGGGGATCTGGGGAGTCCTGTAACAAAATCCATAGTAATGTTGCTCCACTTCCATTCAGGGATTTGCAACGGCATAAGGAGTCCCGGGGGCTTCTTGTGTTCAGCTTTGACTTGTTGGCATATCAGACATCTTTGTACAAATTTAGCTATGTCCTTCTTCATTCCTTCCCACCAAAATTTGATGAAGATCTTGATATATCTTGGTTGCTCCAGGATGTGCGGTGTAAGGAGTGCAATGAGCTTCAGTCATAATTCGCTCCTTGAGCTTAAAATCTGAAGGTATATATATTCGGCCTCCCTTTCTTAGCAAGTCCTTAACAATGGAACAATCTTGAGTTTCACCCCTTTGCACCTTTTCCACAATCCTAATTACTTGATCTCTTTTAGTTGAGCTTCTTTAATCTCTCTATGGAGGTCAAAATCAATGCTGACTTGATTTACCTGAACCATCCCCCCCCCCCCCCCCCGAGTTTCCTTTACCAAAATCTCCAATTTCATCCTCTCTATGTCTTTTAATAGGTCATCATGTTGTGTTAGTAATACTGCTACAGATCCTCCAGACTTCCTACTAACGGCATCTGCCACTACATTGGCCTTCCCGGGGTGGTAATGAATAGCCAAATCGTAGTCTTTCATTAACTACAACCATCTTCTTTGGCGCATATTCAGTTCCTTTTGGGTAAAGATATACTTTAGACTCTTATGATCTGTATATATATCACATGAGACCCCATAAAGGTAGTGTCGCCATATTTTTAAGGCAAAGATGACTGTGGCTAGCTCGAGATCATGTGTAGGGTAGTTCTTCTCATGGTTCCTTAGTTGTCTAGAAGCATATGCAATTACTCTGCCATGCTGCATCAACACACACCTAGCCCTGACTTCGACGCATCACTGTAAACAACATAGCCTTTAGTTCCAGTGGGCATGGTTAGGACTGGGGCCGATGTTAGTTTATCCTTTAACTCTAGAAAACTTCTTTCCTGACTATCTCCCCAATGGAATTGAGGCCCTTCTTGGTTAATTGTGATAAGGATGTCGCTATTTTGGAGAATCCCTGCACAAATTTCTGGTAATACCCAGCCAATCCTAGAAAGCTTCGCACTTCTGTGACATTGGTAGGTCGAGGCCATTCTTTAATCGCTTCGATCTTCGCAGGATCCACTGATATTCCTTCCTTATCTATGATGTGACCCAAGAATCCAACTTTATCCAGCCAGAATTCACACTTCTTAAGTTTTGCATAGAGTTGGTTCTCTCTAAATAATTGTAATACTACCCTTAAGTGACTTTCATGATCTTCTTTACTTTTAGAGTAGATTAGTATGTCATCTATAAAGACCACTAAAAATTGATCTAGGTATGGTTGGAAGATCCTATTCATCAGATCCATAAATGCTGCTGGAGCATTAGTCAAACCAAATGGCATCACTAAAAACTCATAGTGACCATATCTAGTCCGAAAGGCTGTCTTAGAAACATCCTCCGGCTTAATTTTAATTGATGGTATCCAGATCTCAGATCTATTTTGGAAAATAAGCTGGCACCCTGAAGTTGGTCAAAAAGGTCATCAATCCTTGGCAGTGGATATCGATTCTTGATAGTGACTTTGTTCAGTTCACGATAGTCTATACACAGCCTCATGCTCCCATCCTTCTTCTTAACAAATAACACAGGAGCACCCCAAGGTGATACACTCGGCCGAATAAATCCAAGACTTAGTAACTCTTGCAGCTGGTCCTTCAATTCTTTCATTTCTGCGGGCGACATTCTATAGGGTGCCTTGGATATGGGACTTGTCCCTGGTAGAAGATTAATGGAGAAATCTACTTCCCTATCTGGGGGCAAGCCGGGTAGATCCTCCGGAAATACATCAGGGTATTCCTTCACAACTTCAATGTTTTCAACTTTTATTATCTTGTCTTCACTAATAACGGTTGCCAGGAATCCTTGACACCCTTGCCTTAATAGCTTAGTGGCCTTCAAGGCTGAAATGATTGGAGTGCAAATTTTATCCTTCACCCCTTCATAGACTCTTTCTGGATTTCCTTCTAATTTAAAGATTATTCTCTTCTGGTGACAATCTACATGAGCTCGATATGTTGACAACCAATCCATTCCTAGGATGATGTCAAATTCCATCTCTCCTAATTTAATCAAGTCTGCATGTGTTTTCATTTCTCCTATAATGATTTCACATTTCTTATAGTATTCACTAGTGGTCACTCTCGCGCCTACAGGGGTTGACACCACTAGTTGATAGTTCATAGATTCAGAGTTCTTGTTAATCATTGCAGCAAATGATGAAGAAATAAATGAGTGGGTAGCACCGGGGTCAAATAATACTCGAGCAATATTTTCAGATACACGGACGGTACCTTCCACCACTGCATTGGATGCTCTAGCTTCCTGCGGAGTTATTGCATTCATTCTTCCTTGAGCTCTGGGTTGTTGTACTGATGCTTGAGTCATGGCTGAGCGAGTCCTGTTGACAGGTTGCCGGAAGGCGGTAGCTTGACTCCTGCTGATGGGGTAATGCCCATGGTCGGTCTCCCTGTTCCCCTACTAGCTCCTGGATATCCATGCAAGGTTGGGCAGTCTCTCCTCATATGACCCATTCTGCCACAGGCAAAGCATTGCTTACCAACAGGACAACTGCCAGTGTGACTTCGGTTACACCTCGGACACCACTGGTTTCCCGCAAAGTTGGAGCGTGGAGAGGACATTGGTAACTCTAAATGGGGAAATCCTTTATTCTTGGGCCATGAGTTCATCCTGGTCCCCTGGGCGGGCATAAAGGAAGATCCAGTACCTCTGTCGGACCTCACAGGATGAGTTCCAAAGCTTGGCGCATTAGTATACCGGGGACGCTTCATGAAAGGTAATTCCCTGGTCCTTACCTCCTGACTTTCCTGCATGTCTCTTTCTATTTCCAGGGCCTTCTCCACAGCTTGGGTATAAATCTGTAGTTGAAAAGGGATCAGTTTACTCCTGATTTCAGGCTTCAAGCTCCTAACAAATCTTTTTGCCCTATCCTCCTCCTCAGACACCAGTTTCTCAGCATATCTTGATAGCTGAGTAAATTTAGCTTCATACTGGCTCACAGTCAATTGGTCCTGCTTTAGGTCTTGAAATTCCATTGCAAGCCTGTCCTTCACCACTCCCGGTATATATTTTTCATTGAACTTTTTAACTAAAAAGTTCCAAGAGATTTCCTTCCCCAAAGTCTTAGCCCCTCCCTTAATCATCTCCCACCAACGCTCAGCTTCTCCTTGGAACATAAAGGAGGTGAAAGATACCCGTTGGTTTTCAGTGCACTCCATAACATCAAGTATTTTCTTAATCTGACGGAGCCATTCCTCAGCTTGTATCGGATCAACTCCTCCTTTAAAAGCTGGTGGATTTAACTTTTGAAATTGTCCAAGGGCTCTACGAGGGTTATTAACATTTGCCAGCTGTACAAGCCAATCCGGTATTCTGTCTGGAATTCTACGATTGGCATTAGATTGTTCACTCATGAATTCATGACTTGCCGGGGGATGGACGCTCCCGATTGCGCTGTGCAATGGGACGTCGCCTTCCGAGTTGGCATCGAGTGGAGGAAAATTTAAGTCCATATAATACCTAAAAGAATAGTCAAACTTAATCAACGACAGCTACATAATAACAAGTAGAATAGCTCCAAAAACAAAATACTAATTTCATTTATCCACAAAATGTTTTCATAACAACATTTACATTAACATGACTACATTCTTACAAAACATACAAGTGCAGTCATAAAGAGATACATTGTTCACACATATTGCTATTGACAACCACTTTTTCACAAAAAAAAATCACTTATATGTGTCAACATTCATTTTCTCCAAAAATGCCACCCACCTAGACCTCTATCAAGGGGTTATGTTAGAACCCGAGGAGCTTTCCTCTCTGTCATCCCCTACAGATTCGTCTTCCTCAATGTCCTCTTCTTCTTCGGGTCTTCTTCTTCTTGGTTTAACTCCTCAAGATTTTCTTCTTCTGGGTCTACTTCCTCAGGATCCTCTTCCACTTCATGATTTACTTCCTCAGGATCCTCTTCTTCTTCCTCCAGGACAACATCATCTTCACATCTCCAATTCTCATGATCATCGTAAAGATCCATGTCTTCTACCCAGCTGGAGTCCCACCAAATACCTCCAAAGAAAATCCTTCCTTCAGGATTCATCTCATCGTTAGGCAAAACTCCCAGGTCCACAGTTGTTGCTGCATTCCTTATGGCACTCTCTGCCTCACTGATTTCATCCTTATCATCTTGTCCCATGCGAACCCCTGTATCTTTACTGTCTGGGGAACCTTTCAGAATGATAGCTGGATCAGTCTCATCGGATTCGAAATCCCAATCCATGTGGTCCGCAATCCAACTCAGACTTTCCGATCCTGGACCATCGGATGATGATCCTGTCATCTCAGAATCTCTCATCTGTAGAAGTAAGAGGTTCACATTAGAGATTTGTCTTCCAATTCTCCCAAAATAATAATTTGCATAAATATATAACAAGACATGTTAGAAAATCATCACTTCTTTAATCATGCCTATCTTTCATAGTTTTTCCATTGGGCACAACTACCCTGCCAATAGGTTTACCCTGACTTGTGTGATATTTTAATTGCTCTCTCTTTTTCAGTGTCCCATATCACTGAAATCCCATACAAAAGGGCCCGCACCCTTTGCAGGATCCATTTGAATTAAGGTATGCGGGTACCCAAATTCAAATGTAGAGAACAGTTAAATATCATACCTTTCAGGGTCAAAATACCCTAAGATCCTACTGTCACCCCAATACCCCCTTATCTAACTTACCCAGGCATACATACAAATTTCACATGCTTACCTAGCCAGTCCTGTATGCTACATCTATCTAGGCTAACCTTGCCTAAACCACGCTCTGATACAAACTGTAACGGTCCCAGCTTCTAATAAGCAAGATTAGTTCACAACACATATTTATTCCCAAATCTCTTCTTTTCATTCTAAATCCAGAAAAATTCGGCAGCATTTCCTCTAATAATTTCACCTTTTTCCACATACAAGAATAGCAATTTCGGCTTCAAGGCCTACTTATGTCCATAAAGGATTTCGGCCACACGGCCTACTTATCACAAGGTATAAAGATCTCACTAGCACCACGTTTCAACTTTAAGTAAGTTTTCACAATATGCTTACACATATATTCCCTTACATATCCATCAAGGCATCCATTATCAACATGATACTACCAACATGATCACAATTCTTAGATTTACAAACATCCCAAGCACCACAAGTTCTAATTACAACTATTACAAGAAAAGGGGGTTACATATGATAGTAGCATCATAGTACATTTATCTAGGTAATGCTGAAATAAAAACATACTTATATGCACATAGTGAACAAAAATAATATTTTATGGAAGATATGCCATCCTGCTCATAACTATTCCATGCTAAAGTATGCCTTTACCTTTGTCCAGACCTGAAAGGGGGAAAAAGGAAAGGAATGAGCTCGACGGCTCAGCGAGTAAATTACATAAACACTATAAGAATGATAACATGGATATTCTATCACAACATACCTTGCGGGGTCCGAGGAGACCTTACATGAATATAGATACCTCCTTACCCGATTTAATAATTACAAGTTACAATTGCTAGACTTTCTTTATAATTACTAAAAGTTCCTTCCAAGTATATACGAGAGCGAGATCGTTAATTGATCTCCTCCATAGATATCTCATACACATGTTCTTACCTTGCCCAAGCCTTTACTAATTATTGTCACTTTCAAACACTTACCGATAATACAATATTTATATTATTTACTAAGGCACATTCACATATCACCCTAATCATAGGGTGCTATTTTCCCCCGTCTTCTCCCACCTACCGGCTCCCGCCCGGTCCCCTTCCTCCTCGTAAGTGCAACCAAGACTCATATATAGAATATGGAATAAACATACATATTTATGTAATATATATACGTGATTCCCATGACCCCCGTCTTCTCCCACCTACCGGCTCCCGCCTGGCCCCTTCCTCCTTATGTTTATAAAAAAGTATGCACTAACATTACTCACCGTCTTCCCCCTCCTACCGGCTCCCGCCCGGCCCCTTCCTCCTCTTAATTGACAAACATGGAAAATCAACATACCATCGTATAGTTCATACAATCAACACACTCATGCATAATGCATATCAATAATATACTATTGCATAAGTTACGCAATTAGCATGTTTTGGTAAAGATCACACAATCAACATGCTCACATATAAACCACATACTCAACATGCTATTTTATAAGTATTGCCACAGTAATTCGTACAACTATGATTCATGCGGAAACGCATAAGTATCATGATTAGTGACTTAATATTTCACGTACATATGATGTAACATAACCCCCATGCACATTTATATCCTCTACCCAATTTATGTTAGAAGGACTTAGGAAGCAATCACCCATCACCATGCACTTCACGTATGTTACATTACATAGCTCTAATTGTTACTAATGCATAGCATATACAACTTATGTCACCACCCTCTACTGAAAAGAGAACAAGCATGTCACCACTCCCATGAAAAACTAATTTAATGTTACCTTACATTATTCTTGAATACTTCCCCAAATCCATCCTAATTTCATTACGTCAAATACTTAATTTAAATTCATGACTTATGTAAGTATAGTGAGTATAGTAATCTACTCACCTAATAGATGGATTCCCACTTGTGCTCCTTGTTCAATCTCTCCACTCAAACCCTAGCAAGGGACATAGACAATTTCTTAGTCATGAAATAAATCATAATGAGAGAGAACTAGTGGAGTATTAATTTACCTTCACCCAATTTAGCCTCTGAAAATTGGGAGTTTTTGGAACTAATTTTCAGAATTAGGGCTTTAGATTTTCCCTTGCAAAACCACCCAAATCGATTTTTCTCCACTTCTCCAGCCACCAGAAGATCCCCCCTCGAACCAGGCCGCCTTGCGGCCTGTGCCGCCGTACGCGCGGCTGTGCGCCGCCCTCGCGCGCGCTGCGCGCGGCTGCGTTGTGCGCGCGGCTGTGCGCAACGCGTGTTGGTGGCGCGCGGCTGTGCTGCCGCCCCCTGGCTTCGGCTGGGGGTACAAGAGGGAGGGAGGGAGGGTTGTGTGGGAGGAGAAGGTCTAGGGTTCAGGTGGAGAGGAAAATATTTTTACAGAGAGGAGAGAAACTCTTCTCAGATCTGAACGTAAGGGAGAGGCACTTATGCATAGAGGCCCTCCTTAAACCTGGTCATTACAAAATAGCACCTCCACTAAATTGCCACTTGGCCAAAGCTAGGATCAAGATGATCCTAGCCTTACATCTCATCTCTCCATGCACACCTAACCCCTTCCACTAACTCCAAATAAAAAAATTACAAATACCAAGTATTTTTATTTAGGTATACTCTATTTTGGGAATACTATTAGATATACCTAAAAATGCAATTATCTAAGATATACTCCCATATACCCTAGTATCATATTTATATTAGCATAAAATACCTACATATATTTTCTATGTATTCCAATTTATGCCATATATCCAAAAATGAAAGTAATTCATTCAAAAATAAAATACTAATCCTTTGTTATCCTTATTACTATTGGTATTCAATTAAGAAAGAGGAATCATAAAAATTTTCCTTTATAACCGATGCTTAATATAATTAGGAAATAAAAAAAAATAGGCTGTTACACCTTCTCTGCAGATCAGTCCAATACAAACAAAGGACAAGGGAAATCAATCCCTGAGGCAGCTGTTAAAGCTAAATTAAGGGAGTTAAACTCCCTAAAAGTGATCAGTCTATTGGTGAAGTCTCTGGATGACCGAGACTTACCGGTCCTTGGCCGGGTAATAACCAGAGTGGGCATCCCCACTAGTTCAGAGATCTGAGTATCTCTCTCCAATAACCAAGAGAAGAGAAGAGCAGACCACTTCTCTTCAGAGGACCTCAGGTGTCCTATTTATAGGCCTCATGGCCTGAGCGCTGCCGCTTCAAGCATAGAAGCGCGAGCGGATTTAAGGCATTTATTGAGCCTTGAAAAAGGGAACGGTTTCCCTTGAAACCGTGCAAGGAGGGAATATTCTCCCTCGGAAACGCACAGAGGAGGAATGATCTCCCTCGATTAATGCAAGAGAGGTTATTCTAACCTCGAAAAAGGAGCAATCCTTCTCGTGATTGGCCGAAAGCAGTTGGCCTCGAAAAGGAACAACATTCCAAAGCGAACTTATTCCGGGAGATTCAGACGCGGAGCTACCCAGATGCGAAGCTACCCAGATACGAAGCTATCCAGACACGAAGCTACCCAGAGTCGTGAATCTATATGATTCTTTGGCGAATCTATCCCAAAGCAGGATTGAAAACGAAGCTGAACTCAACCACCATGGTGACGTTCGTACTTCACATACCACCGATCAAAGCAATTCAAAGTATTTCGAAGTCTGAGCCATTGCAGACTTTCGAAAACTTTGAAGGGGGTTTTGTTGACACTTAAAAAAGACAAGATTCTTATTGGTCCGAATGATGTCTAAACTTGTTGACATTTACAAAAGACAAGTGACAGATAAGCTGACGACCAGTTCTCACCCATCTCTAAGGGACAAGGAAACAAATTGGATTCTACTGATCAGACAGTAAGCCCAGATTGTCTCTAAACAGACCTCAGCAGGTCTAAGATGCTAGCACTTAGCATCACATGAGCCCAAAGGGATAGCCTCGCCTGAGAGGCTAAGATCATCTAAACTTCGCCTTGAAGCCATTCACTGCTCCGTCAGGAAGCTAACTTATAGCTTCGCCTGAACTGCTCAAGTTAACTCCGCAGAGAGTTAGCTTCGCTTGAAGCCACACGCAACCGCGCAGAAGGGTATGCGGTAGCTTCGCCATAAACAATACTAGCTCCGCTGAAGAGCTGTCTTCTGACTTCGCCATATGGTCCTTCTAGCTCCGCTGCAAGCTCGATGCGGACAGCGCCGCTGCGGGTCTGCTAAGCTCAACCTTTGACCAATTAAATCTCCAGATGAGATCAAATCTAATCGGATCAAGATCAAATCCAATCAGGATCAAATCTGAGATTAAATTTGGTAGTTGATTGCCATAATCTCTTGACTCTCCAAAAACGAGTAAGAGGATCAGGGGAGATCTTCCAACTATATGGAAAGAATCAAAACAGATCAAGAGGATCAACCGACCTGCTACTTCTAGCTTCGCAGAAGCTGATCCTAGCCTCGCAGCAAGGCTACTTTCCAGATTTAAACAGATTTGATTCAATCTGTTTCTATATTTTCAAGGGACAATTATACCCTAGCTCTCCCTATAAATAGCCCACCAGGGGCACAAGGAGAGAGGCGCACACGAAGACCTCCCACACACGCAAAGACTTCTTCTGGACGACTTCACGGGAAGAGACGGCAGACTTCTCGAGAGGACGCACCGCGCGTACAAATAGAGATCTATTCTCTTGAATTCAGAGACTTTTAGAGAGCTGCTTCTCTAATCAGGGTGCTGATACCCTAATACCTCCCTTCTTCTCAAGGAATCTCCGGAATCAGGCGAGAAGGAATTCCTAAGTGAAGGCGGTTTTGAGAAGTAACAAGAGGGTTCTACCAACCTTCTGTTCTCTGATTCCCCGAACCAGACGAGAAGGGAATCTCATCGCTCGCATCGTCAAAGGGACAAAGTGGTCGCGGGCTGACCAGACTCCTATCGGCACACTTCTCCAGAATCTCAGAGGAGATCTACTTGTAATCTTTTTAGAATACTTGTAATTTAGCTCCTCGACCCTTTTTTTTTGTAAGTTTTCCCCTTTGTAAATCAATGGAAAATAATTACTTGTTTAAATGTAGTTTTTGTTAAAACTTGTGTTTATACTTGTACAAGTAGTGAGCTACACTTGATTATTATATGTTTGTACTTCATTACTTATTTGTACTCATTACATGTACATGAAACCTAGTTTTGATGATTCTTACATTTATACTTGTTTTTCCTATTTTTGTACATGTATGCTTCATGTATATGTTATTTTTGTCTAAACCTAATAAATATACATGTATACCCTTGAGTCACTTGCTCTCATGCAAAATTCTATTATGAACTCGTTTATGTTTGAGATATGTATGTATATTTTTAGTTTCGATAGAACATACATATATCTTGAAGTGTGTTTAATTTTAATGAAAAATAAATTTTTATAATTTTCATATGTTTTGATGTTTTGAACTTTATTGTTTATTTTCATGAATATACTATTCACATGATTCTTGTGCGTCACATTTTTTTGTTTACTCATGACTTTATTTTCATTAGCATTTATGAGCTTTATACATTTCGAGTGTCAACTCTTATGTATTTAGCATGCTTCATGGGATATATGTTTTTGGTTTCATATTTTGAAGGATCTTCAACTAGTTATTTCAAAAATTATTTTAAGCTAGTTTCGTATTCTTCACTTGATAGTGTTTTCAAATCATAACTATTTTCAAATCATAATTTTTAAAAACCCCTACCAACCTAAGGGCAGTTGGATGGGCGACCATACATTGTATACCCTTATTGAATATCTTTTAAACTTGTGCATAAATAGGGTGATAGATATGAGTTATACATATGATCTTCATGTTATTTCATTTTTGTATACTCATATTTGTTTTCTTATATAAGTATGCTTTAAATTTCAATTAGTATCAATTTCCATTGGTATTTCCAATTTCATACATAGATATATATATAATTTGATTGTGCTTATTTTACAATGTCTTTACATTTTTAAAGCACAAATTATGTTTATGTTAAGCTTGATTTTATTTCAAATATTAATTGGTATCTTTACAAGCTTATACATTGATTTCAATTGGTAAATTGGTATCAAAATATACTTCATGTTTCACCTTCAATTCGTATCAAAATCTACTTTGGTATCTTAAAATTTTTTTCTCTCGACAAGTGGTACCAACATTTATTTTTATCAACTACTATTTGATTTCATTGGTATCAAATTTATTTTGTTGACTCAAGAAATTTTAAAAATTTGTTTTAAAAAGTAATTTCAAAATTTTCTTAAAATTTGTTGATATGTATTGCCTATATGCAAGGGGAACTTAACATCTCTTCTATATATAAATTCATATTGAGTGTATCTCACATTGAGGAGCTTGACCTCTCTTCTTTACGTGATACACGTGTGTAGGGAGAGCTTAACATCTCCACTTATACATTGTATATTATGTTTTATGTTGGTTAGGTTCTAGTCATTCCTTCTTCATGTAATGCATGTATACAGGGGGAGCTAACTTAACGTCTCTCCTCTTCATGAATGTATATAGCATATACATCTTTATTGTTTGATTGTCCTCACCCCTTTACAGATGAATTGACAAAAAGAGGGAGAAGAATTTTGAGAGTTTATATATGCATGTTTATATCTTTATTTATGCATATATATTTGTTTAATTTATGCACTTTATTGAATATTCTTATTGTTTATTGTTATGCATGAGTTAAGGGGAAGATTCTATGAAGCTTATCTTTAATCCATGCATATATAACTCCATGAGTTTTGTCATCATCAAAAAGGGGGAGATTGTTGGCCCAAAGGCCCATCACTCTAGTTTTGATGATAATTAACTCATATAGTTATAGTACTAATGATCTTGTATTTATATAGTTTTAGATATTTGATCAAGATCTTATTCGATGTTTAGCTTCAATAAAAGATTCAAAGTCATGTTTTGAAACTAGCACATGTTGACTCAAGAGCTCACGCATCAAGATCGCATCAAGTACTTAAGAGGAGTCTAGCTCATGGATCAAGATTTGGACCAAGTCAAGAAGGAGAAGAAGATTTTCAAAAGAAGATTTTCAAGAAGACTTGTGTCATGTTTGTAAGTGTTAAGATTTAATTTTTCAGACAAGATGTAAGTAATAGATTAGTTATGGATAGCTCATGCTCATACACACACAAAATTTATATGTGTTTTCATAAGAATAGTTTTAGTTTTAGAAAATATCGTTTTGATTTTTGAGCTTCAAGTCTACATCTTTATGTTTCATGATTATATTTCATCAAAACAAGTTTATATGATTTATATGTGTTTTGAATTTCATCCATACACATTGTTGGTTCAAATGTTTAGAGAAACTTATTTGGTGATTTTATATCATATGTTTAAGTTTTGTATTTATCAAAACTTATTTTAGAGCTTATTGTCAAAAACATAAATATTTCATCTTATATGTGTACTGGATCATATCCATACACACTAAGCTTCAAAAGTGTTTAAAATATCTTATTTTTTGTATTTGAAGAAGTTTTGAAAAAATCATTTTTCAAATTGAAGATTGATTTTGAAAAATACGGATTTTTGTTTAAGGAAAAATTTGTATATTACAAAAATAGTTCAAAATATTTGTAATATGTGTTGATTTTTGATCACACATATTTGTATTTCAAAGTATTTTAATGAACTTATTTTTGTAGATTTTATGTGATTTTATGGGATTTTAGTGAAGTTAAAAAGACTAAGTTTTTAATCCAAATATTTTCAGACCTGACCTTCTGGCGGTCGACCGATATGCACAGAAACGTGCACAACCCTTTGGCTTGAGGGCCGGTCGACCGGGCAGTCGACCGATCCAGAGAGTTAACTCTCTGGATCTGGCTTCGGTCGACAGGGCGGTTGACCGGCCAAATAGCAAAGCTCTCTGGATCTTGCCTCGGTCGATCGACCTATCGACCGACAGGTCATGCCCAGGGCACGGTCGACTGGCAGGTCCCAACGGTCAAAAATATGACCGTTGGCCGGTCGACCGATAGGTCATTCTGACCTGCAGTTTGACCCAAACGGCTATATTATTGAAGTCTATATAAGGGGGCTATTTTGGGCTGTTTTACATAAGATTTCTAGAGGGTTTCAAATCCAGTTTTCCCATCTCTATTAGGGTTTTTCTCTACTTGTTTTAGGGCTAAAATCTTCATATCAAAAAGATAGTTTTTCAAGAGTATTTTCAAAAGAGATTTCTTAAGTTTTTCACCACAACTCTATCTTGTTTTTCTCATACCAACTTGAGCTTTCCATTGCTAAATCCATCCTATAGGATCTTTGTTATGAGAATTATTTTTGTGATCACACAAGATTTCATTCTTGTATTATAGAGGTTGTGGCCTCGGTGAAGAGAGTTTTGTGGTGATCAAGTGAAGTTATCACAAAGTGTTCTGACTTGTGGTTGGAGGAGTTGTAAGAGGTGCGGCCTCAGTGAGCTAGTGTGCTTGCGTGTGTTATTCTTGCGGGAACAAGTGAGTGACTTGCGGGTCCAAGAGTTCTAGTGTGACTCATTATAGGTGTTGCGGCACCGAGTGATCTTGCGGGATCGATTCTAGTGGAAATCCTTCATAGTATTGAAGGTGGGGACGTAGAGCAAGGGTGCTCGAACCTCGAAATAATTCTCCCGTGTTTGCGGTTGCTCTCTATCTCACTTTTGCTTATATATCTTGCATGCTTATATTGTTTATCTCTTTATATGCTTGATATATTTGTACTCAATTGAATATATACTTGGGATTGTTTGCTCACACTTGTATTCAACCAAGAGAGCCATAGTGGCACATCAACTCTTAATCTAGAGGAATTTAGAGGAGATAGTCCAAAGCCCTTCACCAGGAATTCGGCTACTCTCTTATGTTATACCTTGTGTGTTAGCTTAATAGTTTTAGTTTGCATAAATAGTTTTTAATTCGCATCATTTGCATTAGATTAGCTTGTACACCTATTCACCCCCTCCCTTCTAGGTGTATTTTCAATTAAAGCATAAACCAAAATTGACATTTTTCAAAAATCAACTTCTAAATGAAAATTCAATTTTTCTCTAAACTTGTATAAATATAAAAATAAGATACTGAAACACAATTGAAGCATAGTGTACATGGATGAATCCAATACACATAGTAAATGATATATACTTATTTTTTGATAATAAAAATCAAAATAAGTTTTGATAAAAACAAAACTTAAATACATAAACTAGATACATCAAAATAAGTTATTTAAGCATATGAAGCATAAATACGTATGGATGAAATTCAGTATAGATATAAACTTGTTTTGATGAAATCTATTCATGAAACCGAAAGATGTATTCTTGAAATTCAAAAGCAAAAATGGTTAAACCAAAAACTAAAACTATTTAACTGAAAGATAATATAAATATTTTTTTTTGTGTGTGTGTGAGCTTGAGCAATCTACAACTAATTTATCCTTTACATTTTATCTTATAACCAAAATCTTAAACTTATAAATCAAGACTCAAATTTTCTTGAAAACTTCTTTTGAAAATCTTCTTCACCATCTCGACTTGATCCATGAGCTAGACTCCTCTTTGAGTACTTGATGTGCACTTAAAGTGTGAGCTCTTGAATCAACACATGATAGCTCCAAAACTTGACTTCGAATCTTTTATTGAAGCTAAACATCAACTAAGATCTTGATTGAATATCTGAAACTTAATAAACATAAGATCATTAGTACTATAACTCCATGAGTTAATCATCATCAAAACTAGAGTGATAGGCCTTTGGGCTAATATTTGGTTGTCTGCATGTGCAAGTTGTAAGTGAGAAATCGATGGGTAGTTGTAAGAAAGTTTTGCACAAGTAAAAAATTTCAAGTGTTTAGTTGGTAATGTGAAAGTGTAATTAAGAGAGTATATTGTCAATTATAGTGTTTGGTACAACTGTAAAGTAAAATGGGAAATCAATTTCTATTGTTTGGTTGTTTGTTTACAAGATCTACTAAACATAAAGTAAGTAAAAAATTTAAATAATTAAATGTAAAACAAAACCCTTTCTTAATTAATATGTAAATAAAAAATATTAATCTAATAATAAAAAAATAATTTAATAATGAGAAAATATTAAGGGGCATTTTGCTTCAGCCACCTAAGTTAAACCGCAATTAGGAAAAAACTCATGCGCATAATTTTATTCGCTTCAGCCACCTTTTTTAAAAGCAGGGATATACGCCAAAAGTAAGGATATGCGCCCACGTGTCAAGAGCTGAAGCGCTCATCAGCGATGAAAGACGAAAACGCTCCTAAGTAATCGTTTCAAAAAAATAGACTGCTTCGAAAATGTCATATTTCTGAGGACTGCGCTTATGATCTCAGTCCTCACAAAATGACACAGTATAGAGGACTGCATTATCCTAAAAAAATATCTTATTTCTGATGACTGCGACTGTGATCGACGTCCTCACAAAATGATCACAGTCCTATTTCTGAGGATTGCGATCACAGAATGCATTATTTACGAGGACTGTGACTATGATCGCAGTACTCGTTATTAGAAATACGACCTTGATCGTAATATTTACAAAAATGTCTTATATTTGAGTCTTTATGAGGGCTGCGACCATGATCGCAGTCCAAAAATAGGACTGCGAGGTCACAGTCTTCACAAAATGCCCCATTTTGAGTTTTTGTGAGGACTGCGATCATGATCCAGTCCTAAGAGGACTGCGACCATTATCACAGTCCTAAAAAAATGCCTTATTTCTGAGTCGACAGAGGATTGCGATCATGAGTTGCAATCCTCATATTAACATTGTCATCATCTGCAAACTCTTATCCACTAACATCGAATGATCCATAATATTTTTCAGATCTAAACACAAATAAAACTCATTGTGAGCACGAATAAATGAAATATATAAAAGGTCGAACCTAAAAACCCGGAAGGGAGCTCTCCGCCCCTTTTCAACCCCTAGGCGTTGGGGATAAGGTTGAAGGGAGAGCAACGTCAGGGGTGATGAGAAAGGATAAAAGAGTAAATAAAAATATATAAAGAAGTGCTTGGGAGGATTCAGTTTGTGCTGAAGTAGATGAGGCTGTAGTAAACAAAATTATGAAGCTGGATTTTTTTCTAATTATGAAGTAAAGTAGGTTGATGTAGCAAAATATTCCAAATATTAATCTAATAACAAAACTATTAATCTAATAATAAAGAAACATTAATCTAATGGAAAACATTAATTTATACAAAAATTAATCTAATAGTAAAAAAAACATTAATTTAGTAATAGAATATAATAATTTAATAATAAAAATATTAATTTATTAATAAAGATATATTAATCTAATAATAATGAAACATTAATCTAGGAATAAAGAAACATTAATCTAACAATACAAAATTAATTTAATAAAAAGAAAACGTTAATTTAATAAAAACATTAATCTATTAATAAAGATATATTAATCTAATAATTAGAAACCATTAATCTAATAATAAATAAACATTAATCTAATAATAAAAAATAATTTAATAATAAAAATATTAATCTAATAATAAAAATATTAATCTAGTGAAAAAATATTTATCTATTAATAAAAAATCTTAATCTTCAAAATTTTACTCTAATAATAAAAAACTAATTTATCAATTAAAAATAATCTAATAATAACAAAAAACTAATCTAATTATAAAAAATATTATTTTATTATTAAAGAAATGAGATTTCGCTACAACCCTATGTCAAATCGTAATTACAAAAAAAAACTCAGCCTCATAATTTTATTCGTTTTAGCCATTTTTTTTAAACCAACTAGGTGCACCAACGTGTCAAGCACAGAAGCGCTCCTCAGCGACGAAACACGCAAATGCCTCACAGTAATGGCTTCGAAAAAAACAGATAGCTTCGAAAATATGGATTGTTGGTATCCTATTTCTGAGGACTGCGATCGTGATCGCAATTTTCATAAAAATACCTTATTTCTGAGTTGCGATCATGATCGCAGTCCTCACAAAAATACCCTAGAGGATTGCGTCCATGATCATAGTCCTCACAAAAATGCCATGTTTTTTATTCTTTATGAGGATTGTGATCATGATTGCAGTCCTCACAAAATGTCTTATGTTTTTAGTCTTTATATGAATGCGACCATGATCGCAGTGCTCATTATTAGGACATGCTTCTGAGTTTTTATAGGCCTGCGATCATGATCACAGTCCTCACAAAAATATCTTATTTTTTAATCTTTATTAAGACTGCGACCATGATCGCCGTCCTCAAAAAAAATATAATTTTTCAGCCTATATTGGGAGTGCGACAATGATCACAGTCTCCAAAAAATATATAATTTTTCAGCCTATATTGGGACTGCGACAATGATCACAGTCCTTACAAAATGCCCTAATTTTCAATTAATAAAAGGAATATACTCATAGTCATAGTCTTCTAATAAAGTGTTGCGTCCTTAGTCGTAGTCCTCATATCAGCATCGCCATCATCAACAGACCCCCCGTTCACGGGCGTCGAATGATCCCCAATTTTTTAAAGATCTAAATGCCATATCGATCACAAACTCAAAAAAACTCTTCGCGAGCACGAGTAAACGAGATCTGTAAACGGTTGATCCCAAAAAAATTTGGCCAGGGGGCTCCCCGCCCCCTTCCAACACCTACGACGACTTGACCACACTGGTCGACCCGCGAATTATTCTATGTCGGGGTCAGGGTTGATGAGAGAGTAACGTTGGGGGCGATAGAGAAGAGTAAAAGAGAAAATGAAACTATATAAAAAAGTGATGGTGGGGAGGAATCAATTTATGCTGACGAAGATGAGGCTAAGTGAATAAAATTATGAAATTGAATTTTTTTTTCTAATTATGAAACAAAGTATGTGGCTATGACGAATTTTTCCTTAAAAAATCATCTAATAATAAAAAAATTAATATAATATAAAAAGTAATCTACTAATAAAAATATTAATCTAATATTAAAAAACACCAGTCTAATAATAAAGAGCCATAAATCTAATATAAAAAACATTAATTTAATTATAAACGAACACTAATTTAGTAATAAAAAATATTATTCTAATAATAAAAATCATAAATCTATTAATAAAATTAAAACCTAATAAAAAAATATTAATTTAATAATTAAAAAATATTAACTAATAATAAAAACTATTACAAATGAGTCAACAGGCGGTCAAGACTACTTGCAAATGAATCTAAAAGTGAAAGTGGCTCCAAGTGGGGCCACAAAATTAATGTTTTGAGCCCACAAAATACACTTTGAGCCATGCAGCCCACTCGCACCATATCAAACGCTCACATCAGAGGAAAAGGAAAATTAAAGTTGGCGAGAGAAGTAGCTGGAGAGGTGTCATTGTCAAAAAAAGAGAAAAAATACAAAAAAAAAGGTACAATTCACACGCAAAATGTTCCTTTTTAATATTTTCCACTTCTTTATTACACTTTAATACTTCCAAATTAGCAGCAACTCACTCATAATTCTCACAATAACAACAGCAACGAGCTAATTCAACAGAAACAAAAAAGAAAAGGACAAAATTAAGTAACTGGAGTCACGTGAGTGTGTGGCTTCTCCTGTGTGTTACAGCTGTTTTAAATCTCACCGTTGCCCGTCCCCAGCCAAGGGCAGATCTGCAACTCACGGCAAACATAAACCCATCAGTCTCAGCGAATCTTTTTGGGGACGAGAATTTATTGGATGATTGATTGAAATATTTAAATAAAAATAAAAACCGGAAAAAGTAATCAATTTTTTATTTTATTTATGATTTTTTTTTTCTACTGCACCAAGTGTGAAACTCGGGCTGTTTGGATTCAAGGAAGTTGGCGGAGATGAGAAAGTGAGAATTTTTTTTTTAAAAAAATGAGAATTTGTGTTTTTTTTTTTTCTGTATTTGGTTTGTAGTTGAGAAAAATAGAAGTAAAAAAATATATTGTGATTTTCAGTATTTGGTTAGTAATATAAAAGTTGGAGTGAAAAAGTTGATCACAAAATTGAATGTAAAATAATATTAAAATAAAAATTAATTATAAAAAGAATTGAGACTATAATTAGAATACAAGTAAGATATATATGACCACAAAATTAATTGTTTTGAGTTACAATTTATTAAAAATGAGACTTACATTGCCACAAAATTAACTGTAGCCCCTTAAAAAGCGAGAAAATCATTACGTAAAAGAGAAAAAGAAAAAAGTTTTCTCATTTTTCTATTCCGATATTTGAATAGACAGCAGAAGTGAAAAATGATACGCCCCCACTTCCTAACTTTCACCTACTTTTTTATGGACCCAAACAGCCCTAGTGTAGCAATCTGTTATATTAGTCAATAAGAGGAGAAGAAATAATAAATACCAACTGCTATTATTATTGTTATGAAATTGTTTCATTACCTTTGGAACTTCTATTTTGATTAATAATAATAATAATAATAATAATAATAACAGCAACAACTAACTGAAGGGATTATTCTGTTACCCATATAAAAATTTTATCCTCTATCTTTTCTTTCTCCTTCCTCTGCCAACTGCCTTTTATTTTATTATTATTATTTTTTCTTTTCTTTCTCTCTTCGATTGGCTGATTTCTCAGCGACGTGAGAGATATACTAATAATAATTATATTTTTTGCCTTTATTTTTTTTGGTCTGTTTTCTTCTTTCCTTGGGGTTGAGGCCAGCCAGCGTAGAAAGCAGAAGGGAGAGTTAAAGAAGTCGGTGGCAAGGTACAAGGAGAGTTTGTGCAGAAGATTCCTTTTTATCAGAGAGAAGAGAAAGAAGAGAGAGAGAGAGAGAGAGAGGGTAATTTATTTATTTATTTAATTTTTGTTCTTTTCTCAACTTTTTAGTCAAATTGAGGGAGGTTGTCTCCCTTTTTATTTTTATCTGCTCTGCTGCCGGGTTTCGGTGGGATGGGCTCTGTCCATTATTGCTGAGTCACTCTGCTCCTCTTTCTTTGTTCCTTCTTCCTTGTTCTGATCTCTCGGGTTCTTGGGGTATTTTCCCTTGTGGGTTGTTGTTCAAGGGTCTGCATCTGTTTCCCTTTTTAATTTATTTTTCTGAAAAGTATTTTTTCCCCTTCTCTCTCTTTCTAATTCGGTTTTTCTTGCCTTTTGTTTTGCAGTCTGTTTCAGAGTCAGTGAGGGCTTTTGTTTTGAGGACAGTGTGATTTTGGGTTGGTGAGATTTGTGGGTCATTTTCTTTTTATTAAGAGAAGAGAGAGGAAGAAGAAGGGGAAGAAGAAGTTGAGAGAATGGCTGGAGGTGGTGGAGCAGCACCTGCACCAAAGGCAGATGAATTGCAGCCGCACCCAGTGAAAGATCAGCTCCCAAATGTCTCCTACTGCATCACTAGCCCTCCTCCATGGCGTAAGACTTCTTCTTCTTCTCCTTTTCACCCAAAGTTTAAAGATTTACATTTCTTTCACCTTTTTTTTATTTTTATTTTCTCATGTTTATTAAATGTGTCCCTACTGTGGAGATCTAGCAGAATGTGTTGTATTTGCTCTTTGGTCAAATTCTATGGATTTTTATATATCTTGTTTGGACACTGGCCCAATGCCAATTTAGTCTCAAAGGGAGCTTTTTTTCCCCTTCTCCTTTAAATATTTATGTTTTTGTCTATCTCTTGCTTTTCATGGATCCCATTCTCTGGTTGTGATTGTTTAATACCACTGTATTTCGTATGCTGGTTACCCATTTGATTTAATTAGAGAATGATGTTGCAATCTGAGACCACTCGCAGACTTTTCTGCATAAGTAATTTGGTTAGTTGTTGCTCTGATAGTCCAATCTCAATGTTGCTGTGGAATTTTGAGTTCCTGCTCAAGCCTTTCTGCAGCTCTGCTTAGTTTCCAGCATGCTTCAGCAACTTGTTTTTCCTATTCTTGTTTAATTTGTTTTTCTAGATATCCAAACACATAAACTCATCTGGGTTATCTCTAACGCAGCCTAGCCTATTTTGTTGGTTTCCAGTGCGTTCTTATTGCTATTGTGTTGTTGATTTTTGACCCAAGTGAAATTATTTCACTCTGTGGTAATTGCCCCTTTGTCATTTGTTTAATTGCGAAACGTACTTACTTGCATTCTCTGTTCAACGTTATAATGCAGCTTGTCAGATTATATGGCTCAGTTGCAATTTTTTAATGTAATCTCAATCTCTATTACAGCTGAGGCCATTCTCTTGGGTTTCCAGCATTACCTAGTTATGCTTGGCACCACAGTTATCATCCCCACTGCGCTTGTTCCCCAGATGGGTGGAGGCAATGTAAGTGTGTAGTGTGAACCTCTCAAGAGATCAAAACTGTAACTTTCTGTACATTATCGATGTGGCTCTTCTCTCTTTGTATGATTTGCATCTGATATGATCCTTTCAATGGGATGAACCGTTTCTCATAGGATGAGAAAGCGAGGGTAATTCAAACTTTGCTCTTTGTTGCTGGGTTAAACACTCTCTTACAAACCTTCTTTGGAACTCGTCTACCTGCTGTAATTGGAGGTTCCTACACTTTTGTTGTGCCTACCATCTCAATCATTTTGGCTGGTCGCTACAATGATATCGTCGATCCTCATGAGGTTGCTTCCAATGATTATTGCTATTTTATTAGCATTTCTTTTTATTTCAACTTTTAACTGTTTAACTTTGATAATTGAGAGAAGTATCTATATTTAACAAACTTCTTGACCAGAAATTCCTGCGGATTATGCGTGGAACCCAAGGTGCTCTGATTGTAGCTTCAACACTTCAAATTATTGTTGGTTTCAGTGGCCTTTGGCGCAATGTCACGAGGTTTGTGTGGATGAGGCCTCAATTTCTTCCAATCTTTTTCTTATTAGAAACTAATTAATTAATTATTTATTTAATGTTGTAACAATCAGATTTCTGAGTCCGCTTTCAGCAGTTCCTCTAGTTGCTTTATCTGGGTTTGGTCTTTATGAGTTTGGCTTTCCTGGGGTGAGCATTCATTTGTTCTCATTGTTATGATCTATAGGCTTGTTATTGTCATATCCAAGTTTACGTTTTAGACTTTTTGGTGATTATATGAAGTATTGTAAGAATGTGGCTTCTGAGCCATATTGATTATCTGATTGCGATTGGTTGTCATTTCTGTTTTACTCAGGTTGCAAAATGTATTGAGATTGGACTTCCACAGATAATTTTGTTGATAATCTTTTCACAGGTATTGGGACTTGATAAGATTCATTATGCTAGCTAAAAATGGCCACAATATGGTTAATTAAGCATATCTATATATACTTTTGTTTCACAGTACATACCCCATGCAATACATGCGAAGAAACCTGTCTTCGATCGGTTTGCTGTCATATTTTCAGTGGCAATCGTGTGGCTTTATGCATACTTGCTCACAGTTGGCGGGGCGTATAAGCATGCAGCACCAAAAACACAATTGCATTGTCGTACAGATCGATCTGGGCTTGTTGGTGCGGCTCCTTGGTTTGTTTTCTAGCATGCCCTGTCAATCTGTACTGTAAATTGGAAATTTGGAATACTTTGGTTTGATGTAGACGTCTAGGTAACATCCTATTAACCATTGTTCTGTTAATATGTCATGTTTGTAGGATAAGGGTTCCATATCCTTTTCAATGGGGAGCCCCCACATTTGATGCTGGTGAAGCTTTTGCAATGATGGCTGCTGCATTTGTTGGTCTTGTAGAGGTTTGATTATGTTTTCAATCTAAGTACCAATGTTTTTTTCTAATTTTTTTTGGGCTATTTCTGACGTGTTTAAAAGCTTTAATAAATTGCTTCTATTTTTTATTTTTATTTTTATAATGGTTATGTTGCAGTCGACTGGTACTTTCATTGCTGTTTCAAGATATGCAAGTGCCACACCATTGCCTCCATCGATTTTGGGTCGTGGTATCGGGTGGCAGGTACTCAATTGACTGTCTCTTCACTCTTGAGTTGTTATCAGTTTGCTTTCACTAGTCATTTTTTTAAATATAATATTATGGGAGTTCCTAATTAGTAACTGTTGATTCCAGGGTATTGGTATCTTGTTGGATGGGTTATTTGGAACAGCAAGCGGGTCCACTGTATCTGTGTAAGATTAACTTGGAAACTTAATCTGCAGAATTTCATGATTAAACACAAATATTTCTTTTAGCATCTGAAGTAACATTGTCTCAACTTTCCAGTGAAAATGCTGGTTTGCTGGCCCTAACACGTGTAGGAAGCCGAAGAGTCGTGCAAATATCTGCAGGATTTATGATTTTCTTTTCTATACTGGGTATGTGATTAGTAGCCAATGCGTCTTTCAATTAAAGTTTTCTAGAAATGGTAATGGAGTAAGGGCTGGTTGGTTCCATGAATTCAATATCTCGAATCGGTCCAACATCCACTGGTTCATTTGGAGTTGCGAAATTTCCAATTTACAGGATCCATTGACCCCACTGTTTATTGTTACCTCCTATTGTATTGGTTCTCTGACTCTAATAGATGGGAAGTAAAAGGTAATTTGCGAAGTTTTAAATAATTTTCTATTATTGAAGAAATTTCATCTTAGACATTCCAATCACATCAACCATGTGCAGAATTGAAATTCCATGATAATCAAGTATGTAAAATTCCAACCAAATATGATGAATTGGAACTGCAATGCAATGCCGTGTTTCTCAATTTCATGAATTGAAAGAATCACAGAATTGCAGTTAACAGTAAACAAACTGTAAGTTTCACTCACCATGATGCATCCAGGTGATGATGGTTATCTTAAATGCTCGCTATACTTGAGAGCCACCAAAACTTTCCAACTTGGTAGTTTGTCGGGGGTGGATATTTCTTCTACTGGTGGTGTTTCTTGTATTTTTCTTTTTTAAAATATGGACTGATAAGTTCTTTGCAGATCATGTTATTAATTGATGTCACATATTTCCTAGCTAGGTAGCACAAACACTGCAGTTGTGGATCCGTGTTGTGTCACACAAACGTCGGACATATGTGTTTGACACACGTATTGGAAATGATACTTGTATTTTTTTTATATACTTACTAAAATTTATTGCTTCGTGTCTGTGTTGGCATGTTCATTTTTATGTACTTTTTAAAATTTATTGCATGTTGATGTGTCATGTTGATGTGTCGTGTCTGTGTTGGCATGTTCATGTCCGCGTAGCATAGTAATTGCTGGTGCATTGCTAATTTTAGGAACTTGGTCTTTTTATCATTACATAGTGTATTATGAGTAACTCTTAGGGCAGAGCTAAAAGTCTCAAGGTTATCTATATACTTAACCTCCCTAAGTTGATCTGACCTAATATTTTGTTGTGTCAATTTCAGGCAAGTTCGGAGCAATTTTCGCATCCATTCCTGCACCAATTGTTGCAGCACTATATTGTCTTTTCTTTGCATATGTTGGTATGCACTATCTTTCGACAAAGTTATCCTTATCAAGTTACTGTTTTCAATACTTTAAATATTTTCTAGAACCTTGGGGGCCTTACAAATAGATTGTTGGTCTCATGTTTGCACCGCAAACACACGTCCTTGATTAAAATTAGAGAAATATTTTGTGCTTCTAAAATTGAAAAGAAGAAATTCCTCAAAAAAGAAAAAGAGAGAGTAAATGATGTAGGAAGACAAAGTAGAAAACAGCTTTCAGCTGTCGACATGCCTCAACCCCTATTGACAGCCTAAACTCCATCTGTCGACATGCCGCAACTCCTGTCGACAGAGTGACTTCAGAAATGTTTTCCTGGGAGTTTGACTTATGTTGTCTGTCGAGGGTTTGAAATACCTGTCACAGGCCTGCTGCGTGTCAGCGTATCCAACTCTGTGTAAGATTTAGTTTTCTAGTCTAAGTTGAATTCTGATTTGTTTTATTTTTTTTATTTAATTAGGTTTTCTAGTTGGATTAGTATTCTTCTTTATTTACCTATATAAGGCCATTGTATTTTTGTTTTAGCATCGAACTTTTGATAATCAATTAAACTAAGCCTTCTCTTTTTCAATTGCTCGTGGATTCGAGTTTATATTTTGTTCGTGAATTCGAGTACTTTTCAACATAAAGGTATCATTTACGGTTCATTGACGCTAGAACGAGATCTAACTAGCGTTGTTCGCTTCCTTGTTTATGTCAAGTGGTATCAAAGATTCAACTACTTTTCGACGATGGCAGAAGTCGATGATGGATTGTAAGGCCTTTCCACAATGATTGACACTGTTGAAGGGAAGATCCGCTCTATCAACTCAACTTTGGACGACGTAGTCTAAGAGCTCACGAGATTGCCCCTCAAGATCAATGATCAAAGTTTGGCCAATGGTACGTATCGAAGCGGAATCATCCACCTACTAAACTTCCTCCACCACCTCCACCCTCACATCCACCACATCAACCACCACCATATCATCCATCAACTAAGCTTCCTTCATCACCTCCACCATCACATTTACCACAACAACCACCACCATATCACCAATCGACTATGTTTTCTCAACCACCATTACTATACATCCTTACATCCATTAATGAATCTATAACTTGTGTTGTCCAGAGATTACAGTGCAACGAAAAGACCCCTGACACTACGCAGCGATATCAAATCTTTTATTCAAGGTGTTTGTTCAAGAATAAGGTATGCAATCTCATTACGGACAATGAAAGCTGCGAGAACATGGTGTCTAGAGCACTTGTAGATCACTTGAAGTTAGGGACAGAATCACACCCTCATCCTTACACCATTTGTTGGATCAAGAAGGGTCCCTCATCAAGATAACAGATCTATCTCATGCTCATATTTCAATTGGCAAATATTATCAAAATTCTATTGTTTGTGATGTGGTTGACATGGACGCATGTCATATTCTTTTGAGGAGACCATGACAACACGTTATTGATGCTACCCATAAAGGTAAAGAGGACATCTATATGTTCAATTAGAAGGGCAAAAGAATTGTCATGAGGCCAATTCCACATACTCCAAAGTCTACAAAAGAAAAAGTCTAAATTCGTATCCATGTGTAATCGAGGCAAGTTTTTCGTGGAATCAACGAAAACAAAGCAGGGAGTTCCTTTATTGGTCAAGGAAGAAGTTACTCCACGTGCTGACGTTTCAGAGAAGGTGCAACCATTATTGAAAGAGTTCAAAAGAGTTGTCACGACGAGCTTCCAGAAGGATTACCACCCATGAAGAATATCCAACCTCATATTGATCTTATTTCTGGTGCAAGTCTTCCTAATTTTTCACACTACCGGATAAATTCTAAGGAGAGTGAAGTTCTAAAGGATGAAGACTTTGAGAACATTTAGGAGAAGTGTTCAACAAGGCAACTCGCGAAAGACTTCCATATTATGGACGGTTTTCTTTTTAGGGCCTGTTTGGTTAAGGGTGGAAGTGAGGAAGTGAGGAAGTGGTAATAGTTCTTTTTGGAACTTGGGAATTGTTTAGTAAGTTTTTCGGTATTTGGATGTTATTGGGAAGTGTGGTTTGGAAAATGTTGTCTTTTTCGGTATTTGGATGGTAACGCGAAAGTGGAAGTGAAAAATTTGATCACAAAATAATATTAAAATAAAAATTATTAAGAAAAATAAAAATACTGTAATTAGAATGCAAGTGAGATTTACATGATCAAAAAATTAACTTTTTGTGTTATAACTTATTACAAATGAGATTTATTTGACCACAAAATTAACTGTAGCACTCTGGAAGTGAGGAAATGGCTGTGTAAAAGAGAAAAAAAAAGGAAAAGAGGTTTTCTTATTTTCCTTTTCCGGTATTTGGATAGATAGGGAAGTGAGCAATTATACTTCCCCATTTCCTTACTTCCGCCCACTTTCTTGCAACCAAACACGCCCTTAAAGAAAATTAGTTATGTGTTCCTAAAGATATTTTGGAAGATTTGAGCATGAATTTTGTGTTGGGACTTCTTTGCACGCAAAAGAGTGGATTTTGTGAAAAAAATCTAATAAGAAATATAAGGCAGCAGCTGAGAAGAAGACACGAGAGAAGCTCTTTGAGAAAGAAGATATAATGGTGTATTTGAGGAGAGAAAAAAATCCAAGCTGAAAGAGCCCCTATCGAGCACCTACATCTAGTGTTCTAAAAATCAGTTTTATTATTCGTTCGGTCTAACACTGAACAATGATTAATCGGAGATTAATCAGAGATTAATCTTTTTTAAAAATTTAATATATTTAATTATATTTATACACAACTACAAATGAATATATACAGTTAATTGTTGAAAATACCTAATATTATACAAGATAATATCTAGATGTGAAGTTATAAACTATGATATGATGAACAAGACAATATGAATAAATAGTGAAAGAGAAGAAGTAAAAGAACTTATCTCTTTACATTAGTAATCCAAGATTTCAAATTTTGCAACATAAATATAAATCAAAGAAATTACTTGCAAAATAAGATAAATAAAAAATTAGTCAATTTATCAATCAAAATAATGAACTTTAAAGAATGATGGAGAAAGATTGCTAAATAAGTTAATTTGACAAATAATCAAAAATAATAAAACATATCACTTTATACAAAATATACAACAATAAAATATCATAATTCATCTACTATTTAATAAATGACAATTCATCTACTATTTAATAAAAGATCATTATCAACATTATAATTTAAACTACTTAGTGATCCAATACACACAAAGTTAAGTTTTTCAAATAAAAAACATATGAAATACCTAAATGATTAATCGGGGATTAATCGGATTAATCGGGCATTAATCGGGGAATAATCATTTTGGACCCGATTAATCGCTCGAGCGCATAATCAGAGCGATTAATGTAATATTAAGCGGGCTATCACCGAATAGGATTAATCGGCTGATTAATCCGATTTTTAGAACAGTGCCTATATCCAGATTGGAACTCGAGGACGAGTTCTTTTGAAGAGGGAGGAACTGTTGTAGGAAGGCAAAGCAACAAACAACTTCAGTTGTCGACAGGCCTCAACGCTTGTCGACAGACCGACTTCAAAAACATTTTCCCAAGAGTCATGAAGGAGCTGTCGACAGACCTGCTGCGTGTCAGCGTATCCGAGTTTGTGTAGGATTTAGTTTTCTAATCTGAGTTGAATTCTGATTTGTTTTATTTTTTTATTTGATTAGGTTTCCTAGTTGGATTAATATTCTTCTTTATTTGCCTATATAAGATCATTGTATCTTTTTTAGCATCGAATTTTTGATAATCAATTAAATTTAGTCTTTTCTCTTTCAATTGCTCGTGAATTCGAGTTTATCTTTTGCTCATGGATTCGAGTGCTTTGCTCATAAATTCGAGTGCTTTTCTACATGAAGGTATCCTTTAGGGTTCTTTGGCGTTAGAACGAGATCTAGCCGGTATTGTTTGCTTCTTTGTCCGCGTCAGTAAATAAGAAAAGAAAGAAAACAAAAGGACCTCCTCCTCCTTTTTTATATTTCTCATGCCTTTGGTGGAAAAAATGAGGCGCCACACTTTATATTGATTGTAACTTTTCCATTTTAATGAACTATATGCGCATTCAAACATCCAATTTTACTTTTTTCACATGAAATTCTTTTCAATGTTCGTTTTTTGTGTTTACTCCTACAGAGTTTGTCATTGTTCATGTTCAATCACACGGGCATAGCACATGCCAAAGTGCTAGAAATATAATACTTATTGCCTTCTTTTTTGCATTAATAGGTGCTGTGGGTCTCAGTTTCCTACAATTTTGCAATTTGAATAGCTTCAGAACAAAGTTTATCTTGGGATTTTCAGTTTTCATGGGCTTATCAGTTCCTCAATACTTCAATGAGTACACTTCTGTTGCTGGTTACGGTCCAGTTCACACTAGTGCGAGATGGGTATGTAAAAATCTCACATGTTATTTACGGATTCTTAATCAGGGATGTTTGTCTTGAAGCTGATGGCGGGGGTTTTCTTTTGCAGTTCAATGACATCATCAATGTTATATTCTCATCAAAACCATTTGTCGCGGGCTTTGTAGCGTTCTTCCTGGATAACACACTTCATAGGCACGACAATGCCACGAGGAAAGACCGGGGATATCATTGGTGGGACAAGTTCCGGTCGTTCAGGACTGACACCCGAAGTGAGGAATTCTACTCCTTGCCGTTTAACCTCAACAAATTCTTCCCATCTGTGTGAGTGTGCAGATTAGGCAATGTCTCAGCTGTTTGTGTTCCCACAAGAGTACCGGTAGGATGTTAAGGTATTGGCTGTCTTTATTTCTGCAGTCTAGGGAAAACTTTGGGGGTATAAAAGAGGCCTAATGGATCTACCAGTTACAATTTTTTTTATATGTTTAATTTTGTATATCTGATAGGTGATACGGATTAAAGTAGGAAGGTTAGTTTGTCCCTATTTTTGTTGTTAAGTTCCTGCAATGCATCAAAGTTCCTTCTTCATCTTTTACCACATGCTGTAACTTCTCCAGGCGATCGTTTGATTAGTTTTTGATCTTACATTCAGCTAATAATTCTATTTTCTTGTGCTCCCTTATCAACAAAGTAATAATCTATATCTAGTGTATAGAATAATCTGCCAGTGTATAAGCATCATTTATGTTTAATAGTCTTTTGACTATTGAGTTGGCATTTGCTTTATGGAAAGCATAGTTATAGACTTTTGTGATAGCTGGGATATTGGTTGAATATCAATTGTACAGAGGATTAAAAAAAAAATCTCAGCAGAAGAGTTACTGTAGTTAACTTGGTTCTTACATTTGTCAAAGTAAAAAACCATAGCTTAATCAATCATTTTGTATGCTCTTTCTATGAAAAGTCTGTGTCAAATTTTAGATCAGCTTCCTAGTGTTTTGCCTGCCTCTTTCATTAGCAGAAGAAGTTGGCACTTTTACTTGTAGTTGTCCCAGATGTTTCCTTATCTTTATAGAATCTAATACTGTGCCTTAAAATGATTTGCCTTGTGATATGTGCCTTTTGTATCATGGTAACCCAGAGAAGGGAATGGAATTGGATAGAAACAGGTTTACAATTCATTTTCAGAGAGATTAGAATCAATTGTTGGGGGCTCACCACATGTTGCATCATGTTAATCACACAAGTGTGATTCCATCTTAAAAGATGGGAGAGCACAAGAAAACATAACTTTGATTACAGTTTTTCTGAAAATGGATGCTGACATTCTTCAATTTTAGTTCTTCTTCTATCATTCAAACAAAGAAATTTAAAAAAAATTAGAATCTCATTATCTGTTTACTTTTTTCTCAGCCAAGACTTTTAGAGCAAGAATTGATTATTGAGAATTGCCGCCCAGTTTTTGAGAATTAGAATCTGCAATGAATTCTCAAAACCCAATTCTCTCCACGATCTCTCTTGCCAATCAGCAAATTCTAACGTAAATAACAAAACAAATTTCCACACAAAGAAAAAGAATAAGTTAATCAAATAAGATAGTATTAATATCTTCTTTCCATTAAATAAAATTTTATGACCTGTGACTTACTTGTAAGCTTCAAACTCATTTGGTGCCATTGTGCCAAGCACCTCCTCAAGTCTAAATATCAGATCTAAATAATTGAAGGAATCCAACTAAATTTGTAAAACATTTTGGCCCAAGATTGGCTTAAACTTGAGCCAGACTCAATCAGAGGGGAGCAATGCTTGTTCAGTTCCCACCCCTAACATTCGTAGTTAGCATTAAAAACCTTGGAAATTAAGTTCCCTAATAAGACTCTTGATTATTCACGTAGTTATGTAGGTTCCTGCTAAGCTTCGCAGACCGTCATTACCATAGACGAGAATTTTCTAAAGAAAAATATATGCACGAAGACGAATTCATTTCCAAACGCTGTGACAACCAGCATAGCTTTGGTGTGCATCAGCTATCACAGAAGAGTTGATCAGTTTAAAAGAAGAAACTGCTCATCTTGACTCCAAATAAGGGGTTGAAGCCGAACAGCGGTACAAGAAAATAGCACAATCATAACAACACCGATTTAATCCATGGCTATTGAAGCAAATGTCAGTTGTAATCAACCATCTAAACATCTTTGGATCAAGTGACAGTCCAGCGAGTATATGTTTTAGTCAGAGAAAATGCAAACAGTAGTAGTAGGATATATAACGATATTTCTAATTTTTTAAAACATGTAACGCAATAATTCAATAAATCTTTTAATCAACTTATTTACTTGTCCTAAACATGCAACTAATGTAAAAAGAATTAAAAAGAAAAATAAATTGCTGGCTTGGGGTGACGTAGTCGTGCCAGAAGAACTGCCCTAAAAGAAAGAGGGTTAATTTCTCGTCCGGACCTTGAAGCGACTTCCTCTCCTAACCATAAAAACTCTCCCGGTAGTTCATCAACACCCAACTTAGGACGATGAACTAGGCCCTTACTCTGACGGAGACTCGTTGCCCGGAAGTGAAAAGAAAATTTTGAAAAATCAACAAAATTCGAATCACAAAAACACAATTTTCCAACATAACTTTTGTAGGAAATTTGAGGGAGAAAGAGATAGTCAAATTTGTTGTTTCATGTAAAAGGGTATGTGTAAAGAAAAGATCTATTTATAGCCCTTTGTCGACCTTTCTGTTTGTAACAACTCTGAGAGAATTGTGCGAGTTGTTGCAACGTGCAGATCCGATTCACTATTAATGGGTCAAAAAAATCTCGAATTACTTCAACATAATTTTAAATAAAAAAATTAAAAATAGTAACAAATAAAATCAAAATAAAATGTTTCAGGTTCAAACTCCTCCTAAATCGATCTACATTTATGTCCGCAGGTCGTGGCCATGCGCCACCTGAACCTGGCCCGGTTCGGTACGATGTGTGAGCGCGTGTGGGGAGTGTGGCATTGCCCAACTAATCATAACAATAGGCTTGGGAGGAGTTAGTATTTATATACTACTCAACCTCTCATCTCCTATCCAATGTGAGAGTAAAATTAAACTAAATGAGAAGAAAACTGAATCTTTCCCTCTAAAATAAAAACCACATCCACCACAAACAAGTCATGGAAGCTAAATGGAGAGAATGTAACTAAGAAGAAATTAAGATGGTTTCATAAATCTTATAATGAAATGGTTTAATGAAATCTTTAAGAATAAATAAAAATTTAAAAACAAGATCCTGTAACAAATTTGATAAGAACTTGTAGTAGAATTTAGATCTTGAAAATTTAGTTTTGTGAGAAATAAATTTCAATAAATTTTTTTTGACAAGAATTAAATGGTTTCTATTGCAAAAACAACTATAATAGTATGAAACATGTAAATGATTATATTGCATGAACAAGTATTGCATTAAAAGATTTATCGCATGAAATATTATTAAACAATAATTTTTCTTCTAGATTGTATGCTATAATTAAAACATGCAACAAATCAAATCTTAAATATTTTAATCAAATTAAATACTTGTCCTAAGCATTCAACTAATATAAAGAAATTAAAAGAAAAAATAAATTACTGACCTAGGGTGACATAGTCATGCAAAAACACTACCCTAGAAAAAAGATGGCCAGTATCTCGTCCGGACGTTGAAGTGATCTCCTTTACTAACGATAAAAACATATAGTTAGGCCTTCAATAGTTTGGGCCTTCAATACTTAGCCTCTACAATGGGCTCATCATTTATTGTAATACATATAGGGTCTGTTTGGTTGTCATAACTGGCCGTAATTCGTAGTTGTAATTGGTAAAGTCTTTTACAATTATAAATGAGTTACATGTAAGTAAATTTTACGGTGTTTGGTTGTAATATAAAATTGTAAAGTGGGAAAGTGTATTGTACTTTACGGTGTTTGGTTGTCGTAATGTATAAGTCGTAAGTGAAAAAGTTGACCACAAAATTAACTATTTGGCGATTTTAAAAGTTTTAATACTGCAAATAAATATTAAAAAAATTAAATATTAAATTTTTTTAATATTAATATAAAAAATATTACAAATTTGTATGACCACAAAATTAACTGTAACTGGGCTGTAAGTGAGTGGTAACTGAGTTGCAAGTGAGTATTAGTTGAGTTACTAAGTCTTTTACGAATTACGGTCTAAACAAACGTCGTAGTTGTAACTGGGTAGTAAGTCATTTACGAATTACAGAGTTTTACGCGAAACAAACGGCCCCATATTTTCTTCTATCTGACAATTCTTCGTCATACATTTTTATATTTTTCTAGAAACTAACCAAAATTGCATGCATAGAGTATTAGACGCCAGTGAAAAAAAGTTCATCCATGCATATTCTGCATTTTCAGCAAAAGCTAGGACTCCACATTAAAACTTCAAAACCTAACGTATCTTATAAAATGCACTGAAGTTACACGTCGATTTTTCATGAGCCAAAATATCTTGTTGAAGACAGTAGACTTCTCTAGCAAATTTGCTTCCTCAGTAGTGTTATTATTATGATTATTATTTCTTCCTCCCTCTTCTTCTTCTTTAAAAAAAAAAAAAAAAAAAAAAATTTAGAGTTCTTCCTTCTCATTATCAAGCGAGGAAGAAGAACAAGTCTCCCCTCTGACCATATCCGAGCTCTGCAGGAAGCACTCACAACCTACCGACACAACTAGTTCCAACAACCAACAACACAGCAGAGCTCCTATTTTAGACAAAAAATATCTCTTCGAAGTTAAATTTAAAAAACAAGAAGAAGAAACTTACTCTTAAACCGACAAGCTAATTATATATGTTTTTTTGCCGGAGTATCTACTCTCTAAATACTATGTCTTCTAATAAGACAAGGTTCATGTCTCCAAAATCCAAAACTTCATGTTTAGGGCATCTCTGCCCAACAAATTTAACTTAATTCCAAGCAAAGATTTTGGTTTCAAATCTATAATTTTATAATTAGTTAATCTCAAGTAAACTTGATCAATAAACTGCAGAATCAAGCTCTGAACCAATGAGCTGAACATAAGAGATCTCACTGTAAGCAATAAACTCCAACTATAAAGAGTGTTATAATATAAATATAATACTCTTGATTTTTATTACAGTTTTGAATTCATTGTGTGGTGACAGAAAATTTAACAAAATATGATAAAACAAGAGGATCTTGAATATGATAGGTCAGGAACAAGGTCATGTGTGCTAGCCAAACCTGTACTTAACAAAGCTAAGAATACACCTAGAATAATTTCAGATATTACAAATATTAATTTTTCTTCTTCTTCTTCTTTTTCTTCTCCTTTTTTGCTTCTTTCTTTTGTTTTTGTGAACGTTGAATAAAGACAGTCCAACTGATATGGCCTAAATTCCAACCCTCTGATTGGGACCAATCAATACTATAGAAATCTAGAGCCAATATTATACGGGTTGTGTTTTGGTGCACTGAATGCAGGGCACATACGTCATGGCTGTGGGCCTGTGGCACCTGTACTTTGAAAAGAAAAGAACTCGAGGAACCCACAGAAGAAAAAAAAAAGGTGTTAAATATGATATCTATAAAAAAGAAATGAGGGAAAAAAAAGTAATGGAAATGAAAAAATTTGTTTGGGTAGTCGATCATTTTAGAAAGGACATTTTTCTAGTTAGTTCAATGGATGCCAAATATGTTAGGCCAACTAAATCACATTTATAACTAAAGATTAGAAAAATAGCATCAACAATTAACTAATAATATTTATTAAATATTTTTAGAGAAAATACTATTAACATGAAGGGTTATTTCTATGTATACTCTCAATTCTTTTGTATTTCTTAAATTACCCGTCAAATTTTCATATTTCTAAAATTACTCTCCTAATTCTTTAATTTGATCAAATTTATCCTCTATGTTATATTTTTAACAGTTTTAGAATACAATTACTTTTTTACTCTCAATTTTTATCAAATTTACCCCCTCTCCCAATGTTATCCTTTCCCTCACTTCTTGTATCCCCTCTCCCTCCCATCTTCTGCATCTCCCTCCTCCCGCGAGCTCGAGTGCCCCGTGAGTGCGAGTGCCTCCCTCGGCCTACATGGAGTAGATTAATTTGATCAATTAGATTTAATTTAAGTTTAATTAAATTTTAATTTGAATTTAATTGTAATAGTATTAATTGAATGTGGGGCATTAAAGAAATTTTATAAAAATTAACGGAATGTTTTTTTTTATGCTTTTAACTGACGGTGAGAGTAATTTTGATCAAATTAAAAAAAATAAGGTGGTAATTTTAGAAATATGAAAGATTTAAAGTTTAATTTTAGAAATATGAAAGATTTGAATGGTATATATAAGAATAACTCCAACATGTAAAGCATGTCGAGGATCAGTTCCAAAAATTTTGTCAAAACTATGTCCTTTTAGCTTTGTTTTCCTTTTTTAGGTGTCTACTTAGTCTCACATTAAATCTATTTAACATGTAGTTAAATATTTTAATTTTAAAAAACTAATCTGAATTGTGCATTTCAGTCGTGCCAAGGTTATTATTAAACTTGGTATTCTTAACTTAAAAAAAAATGAAATATAGATATAGTTTGAGATAACAATATTTTGCATCCAGACATAATATAAAATTATGGAAATTTCAATTTAAAAATCTACAAGTAAAGGTGGAGTTCTGCTGACGTTCCCGTCGTTGAAGATTGTACACATTAATTTGTGTTCCCAAACTTTAGAATTCAAAATAACAATGCTATTGTTGTGTGTCCCTAAAGCAACCCAATCACAAAATATAAACCTAGATATCCTAATCTATCTGTATGTTACAAAGATGAGTACATGGGACTTTGACAGCAGAGTTAGAGGTAGGGTCAACATCAATCACCCTCTTGGTCATTTTAACAAGAAATGAAAATATCTAATGACACAAGCATTCACAGGTTTAGATTTAATAAATTTTGTAAGGATTTGTTTTTTTTTTTTTTTAAAGCGATTTGTCTAATATAATAGTTGCAAGGACTGAGCACCACATTTTAACCGACACCGGCCAACAAAATATTGAACCTTCACGTTAGAGCTAATTTAATATTAGCCACTTAAGTCTCTTGCTTTACTTGAGTTTTACTAAATTAATCAATTTAAATGGGTTTAAAACCTGATTAAGATGTGGTTTAGTTCTTGATCAATCACCTAACTAATATTAAAACCGAATAATTTCCTACTAAATTCATCCCTAAATGTAATAATGATACACGTGGTGGTCTTTATCATTGAATATTAGAATTTAGAGATTGTGGGCTCTTGTGGCGTGGTCTTCTAGCTTCTTGGTCGAATGAATACTTTGATTTATGTATATACAAATAGAGAAGATAGTTGTCGCCGCACGCTTTCCTCCAAAATCAAACAAAAAGGTGGCGGAAAGAAAAGCCAAAAAAGCAAGATAATGATGATAACAAACCCTCATCTTCTTATTTCAAAGAAAGATTATTAAAAATGAAAAAAGGGGAAAAAAAAAAAGATTTGAACATGAATCCTCCCCATTCAATTTTAATGTTATAACATTCAAATATAAGATTCACTCCGTTTAAGTGATCTATATTATCTAAAATAAATAAAAATAAATATACAAAATGAACGATCGAAATAGTGAGTTGATTAGTTTAACACTGCAAAAACCTAATAAAAGTTGATGCATGAGGGATTTTAAATGTTCAGATCATGATTAAATGGTCAGATCGAGAATTTTTTTATGTGTAAAGTTATAGATCTAAATAATATGCTACTTTCGGCCGTCGATTTTGGGCCTGCTTGAAAAAGGGAAAAAAAAAGAAAAAATAAAAAGAAGCAAAAATATTTAAAAAGGAGAAAAAATCAAAGAAATAAAACCAAATCAAAATAAAAAATAAAAAACATATGAAAAAAATTAAAAGGAAAATAAAAAGTATACAAAGAAAAGAAGTGAAAGAATAAGGAATAAATAAAATAAAACATGTAAAGAAAAAGAAAAGAAATAATTAAATTAGAATAATTTTTAAAAAGAAAATTATAAAAAAAGAAATTCCTGTAAAAAATTAAAAAAGAAATAGAAGAAATAATCTGAACACAAAAAAGCACAGAAAGGAATTTAAAATTTTTTAGAGTAGAATTGGAAAAAAAATCAAGAACAAATATGTGAAAAATAAAAAAGTAAAATGCGGTTAAAAATAGAAAAAGAAAATCTAAAATACCATTCTTCCTTTCGTATTGTAGGAGTAAAAAAAATATTATGATGGTTATATCAAATATTATCAGGGTTATGATTCACCAATCTGCTAGTTCTCCAAGTAAAGCCCTTCGCATGGCAATACCTACAGTGTCGGATTGACCTACGAGCAGGGACAGAATGAAACGAGCATAATAAAGACGCTTACTGTCTAACTCGATTTGAAGAAGAACAACTTCCCTTTTATCCTGTTAGGTCTATTCTATATTTTATTCAATTGTTTCATATCAAGGAGTTTCATCTTGTAGTTCGGTCAAAAAAGAACCATTGTTTTGGATCTAATGTAACAATGGTCGCATCACAAATATTAATTTGATTGTTGTAACTATGTTCTCTTTCTTTCATCAAATACTATCTGCTTTATCTATTATAGTATATTTTTTGTACGACCAATCAATTATTTGAAATAAATGAAAGTATTTGAACAAAAAAAATTGAACCAAAAAAAGGTTTATAAATTTTACATATAATTGAATTGTGTGAAGACAATACTTTCACTTTCAGGAATTCTTAGAACTCATTGATTCACATTTTTCTAAGATCTTTACTTTCTATTACGAAGTCAATAATGGAACCTTATAAAGAATTTGAGAAATTTTCTATTAATCTATTGAATAACATACATTATTATGCGTAGACAAGGACAAAAAGGAAGAAAGAAATTATGTAGTATTTCATTTCGATACTGATCGACACTACGTTGTTGTGCCAGAGGAAGGATAGCTATACTGATTCGGTTTACTCTAAATACACCTTTGGTACAAAATTGATGATCTCATAAAGATTAAATATCAGTGATTTTCTATTTACAGATCCCATCTTTCACGAAATCAATTTCCTTTTTTGAATGTATAAGAATTTTTAGAGCTCAGCTTGTCTGGAAGCAAAGGAGAACGTTCTTTTGCTGATATTATTACCAATATTCGATACTGAGTCATTCATAACATTACTATACCTTCCCTATTCATTGCAGGTCATTATTCATAAGTACAGATTTAGCTTACGATGTATTCGGAAGTCCTCGGTCAAACGAGTATTTCACAGATAGTCGAAAGGGGATTTCATTATTAACTGATTTGGTCCCGAGGTAAGGAATAACCAATTAGACCAAAAGATGCAGTCAATACAGTCAGAACCACACCTGTAACCAAGTTACTTCGCATGATTTTAAATCCGCTATAAGATACACATGAAATACGTGCAGAATCAGCATTAGAATCATCATACTTGCTGACCATCTATGAACTGATCAGATTAAACAATCGAAGTTAGCCTCAGTTATTATGTATTGAACAGAGGAAAAGCCTCCATAATGGTT
>JAVJIF010026215.1:0-14568 GCA_038442645.1 Agave tequilana
TTTTCATTTACTTTATAATTCTACCAAACACTACATTTGATAATAGATTTTCACACTTATGCTTCTATATTACCAACCAAACACTTGAAAACATGTACAAAACATTTTTATAACTGTAAAATGATTTCTCACTTACAACTTGCACTTGCGGCCACTTGCAGGAAACTAAACATGCCCTTACCAATTGCAAATTAACCCCAACGCCGTCATCGACAACCTTAAAAGACAATTTTACCCCTTGTTTTAAGAAAAATTATAACTCCTTTGTATTCTAGATTTGGGAAAAAAAACCCTCTTTCGGCCATTGTCTGAGCTTAAATTATGGCCCTGAAGGAATTAAAGAATTATGGCATAAATCCAGAGCCCCATACAACCTAAGTACAGATATGAGCTTCATGACCTGGGCTACTAATGAGCTCGGAAAGCTCGAGGCTCGGCTTGAGATCACTCGATAAAAGCTTGTCCAGACTCATTCAATAACTTAAATGAACCTATCTTGAACAATAATCCGAGCTCGATAAAAATAAATAAACAAGCTTGAGCATAACTAGGTCCGGCTTAAGCTCGAGCTCGGCTAGTTAGTGGCTCGGGTCAGCTCGAACTTGAGGTTGGCTCGAAAAAGGTTCAATAAACTAATATTCAAATCAATTTAATTCAGTTTCTATAGTTTTCCACTCTAATGTTTCAATTCAATCACTAGTCCAATGCAATGATATTTTTTTCTTAAAAGAAAACAAGAAAATTACCTCGCCTAGACCCTAGACAAAAAAAACAAAAATTACCTAGCCTAAACCCAATAAAAGATGTGTTCTTTCTACTTTCTTTCTCTCTGAGTCTCGCATCTTATTTTTTGTTTTCTTTTGCTAATCAATGTAGGAACCCTAAGCTTGATAAGAAAAAATCATATTTATTTTCTAGCAACAGTAAATCTATTTATCGTCCCCTTCTTTTCTTTGCTCCTCTTTTTTAGAAGATATATTCTTCATGTAGATATATCTTCTCTTCTTGGGTTGGATTGGGATCACTTATTGAAAGCAGGAGGAACATATTTTTGAAATGTAACATATAATTTTAGAATATATGGTAAGATTCACTATGCAAAATGATATTATTGTTCTCGAGTTGTCACTGCTCACTTCTTAAAAATTTAAGTGTATAATATTTTCTTATATAATTTTAAAATGTATTTTTTAGTATCTATATAAATAAGCTCGAAAAACTCGAGGCTCGACTTGGCTCTTTGGAAGCCTGCTCAGGCTCATTTGATAACCTAAACGAACCAAGCTTGAACATAATTTTAAGCTCAGGTAAATAACTGAACGAACATGAACAACCTTAAGCTCGACTCATTCAGGTGGATTAGCACCCCTATCCATGGCCAGTGTTTTAAATATCGCATATCGGCGATATACCAGTCGGCAAAATTATATACCGGATACCGGGTGATATATCGTGATATGGTACTAAATATCGTTGATATATCAATAGTCAATACATAAAAGAAATAAGTTATTATCCAAACATCATATAAAAACATCACTGAAATACCACAATGAACATAAAATAAAATAAAATGATCTCTCAAGCAAAAAAATAATAATTATCCAAATAAGTAACTATATCGGCCGATATATCGGATATTTCATCTCGAATATCGGTCGATATATCAGCTCATATCGGTCCAAAACGATATCCGGTAAAATTTTTCATTTATCGTATCGTTTTGGATAAAATACCGGTATCTCGGTTGATATACCTGTATATCGGCCGATATTTAAAACAATGTCCATGGCTATGGAGCTCGCACCAATGGCCTAGATCTATAGCTCTATGGAGCTCTAGATTTAGGCCATTGGTTCGAGCTCCATGGCTATGGAGCTCAGTTACATTACCATGGACCGAGATTCATGGCAATGGCCATGGGTTGAAATTATATATTTATTTTATTTCACTTTTGGCTTTAGGAAATACTTAGAATTTGATGTTTGAAAATGTATAAATTTTGATGTAAACTTTTAATTTGGCAAGAGTATGAGAGGAGAAAAATCAGAGGTTTAGGAGGAGACAAAGAAAAGGATGGAGATAAACAAAATTATCAAATAAATATAGAAAATAATATTTAGAAAATAAATTTTATTAATGGAACTTATAATGACTCAGAGAGAAAATGTTTATATCAATTGTTTATAAAAATAAAAAAGGATGGTCCCCTGCTAGATTTTATATTAATCATTTTCTTAAAAAAAGTTTATAAGTCCAAAAGTTAATAAAAAATAATTTGTTAATAACTCTAGAATTTTTTGGTAAAATATATTATATTTTTAATAGTTAATATAATGGATATAAAAAAATAATTTTTATTATTGATGGTTAAAAAATAATCATGTAAAATGGTCTAAGGAAATACTAGGAATTCTTTCAAGTTACAAGAGAAACAGTTTATTTTAGATTTTTCTTGTTTTTATAGTTTTATAAAAGATTAATTTTAAGAAACTATCATGAACTTTCAGGGGTGATGTTATCATAAAAAAAACCACATGCAAGCTTATCAAATGGATGATACTTTGATGAAAAAGTTTACGGTGTTTTTTTAACCAAAAGAATTTAAGGAAGTTTTTTAAGAGAACCCCTAAAGTTAATGGTAGTTTCTTAAAAGTTACACTTCTAAGAACAATTGGAAAAGATGAAATCATGGAGAATTTGGGGGGGAAAAAACCTTATGTAAATATTTATTAGCTCTTAAAAATGAATGCATGATAGTCGAAAATTGTTCTACAATTATTTAATTGGAGAAGTTACTTGAGTCTGTGGTGCAAAATAATTTGTGTCTAGAAATTATTTCTGCCCTAGATTTTGAGTATTACAAAGTTCATCATTTAATTGTGTGTGTCTCTGTTTAGTTGGTACAATTATTTACTTTCAGAAGTTATTCGAAGAGTTCATAGTGTAGAATAATCATTTTGTGTGTGTGTTTTTTGTTAGTCCAATTATTTAACTTCAGAAGTTATTTGAAGACCCATAGTGCAGAATATTTTTTTTACAAATTATTTTATGCCCTAGATTTTGAGTATTTACAACATCATTTAGTGTATGGGGAGAGGCGAGAGAGGGGGTGGGGGTGGTGAGGGTTAGTTATTTGAAGAGTCTTTGGTCGAGACTAATTTATTAAACTTATTTTATGTCCTAGATTTTGAGTATCTACAACATGTCAACATCGTTCCGCGGGGTTGGGTGGGGGAGGGTGGGGAAGAAATTCAGAGTTTTGCATTTAAAGCCCAGATTTATTGTGAATGGAGACTGTAGATTTCTTTCTAATTTAAATCTGTCACAGTCCCAAACCCCCTACCCAAAGGACAAATAGTTATATTATATATAAGATAAAACTAGAAAAAAATGATTTTCTAAAATAATTGATGATTAACTGGACAGACAATTGTATAAATTTTTTAATCTATGACCGGGTAATATAAATCTTGGGAATGGAAATATGCAAGTCAAAGTTTGGTTACATCCATAAGGCAATGACTTTCATTCTCACTAGATATTAATCATCAAATTCTGTAGTCAAACAAAAAAAAAAATCCGATACTGTGAATCTCTCTAAAAATATCACTAAAGGCAAGGTACCATTTAAAATAAAAAAAAGACAATGCAAAAGAAATATAAAAAGACTGAGATTAAAACCAAGTCAAGTAGAATCTTTGCTCTGCCGTTTGTGTCTATAAACATCTACTATATAACTAAGCATAAACAAACACAATCTTGGATGAGTAACGGACATAACCAGTTATGGCTTATATATAAAAGTCAAAAGAAATTTTGCATTTATTTAAACACCTTTTATTACTCACATCAGGTTACCTAAAATTCATGTAACTAACAGGATTAATAACATGAACACCAATTTCCGGCATCATTACATAAACATGGAAGAAATAAACTAACCGAAGCAAGTAGGAAGATTGTAAAAAAGTTCAGATGCTGTGAATGAGTAAGGAGCCAGCTTTTTATTTGCTTTAGAGATGCAGATATAAACCCATCCTCTTTTGATGTAGCAGCATTCAATTCTTCCATGGCCTCTACTTTACTTCCTGATAAACGCGCTGCAAGATATTTGTAGGTTAGTAGGAACATATTTCAAGATCATGACTTAAAATGTAGCGCTATCGTGGGGAAAAAAAACCTTAAGATTTTTAGGGCATTTTAGATTTATGAATTAACAATAATATAACAATGTTTTGGGGGTGACCGGACGATCTCTCTTAAGCTTTCTAAAGTTATCCAGTTCCCCCTCCCCATCCCCATTATCTCATTCATCTGTTTAGATTCAAATGAATCTGGTTTGGTAATTAAAAGAGAAAAGTTAATCTTTTAAAAATTACAAAGCATATTCAATTACATTTGGTGATAAGGTCAGAACTGACCTACACTTACTTTAGCACAAATTTAGTTAGAAGACAATGTTCCCACTGCAATATCCTTATTGGTTTTTGTGATATATACCCACTAAATCTTACATAGTTAGAAATTTACCCCCCAAAGCATTCATATTATAAATTTACCCCTCAAATCATATCATTCTTAGAAAACTAGTCCCTACTGTTACTATTGAGGAATAAAAGACCCTCTCCAACCCTATTATCCTCATTTGTTTAACTTTTATTTAACTGAATCCCATTTTTGTCACCAGCGCCCTCTCTCTCTCTCTCTCTCTCTCTCTCTCTCTCTCTCTCTCTCTCTCTCTCTCTCTCTCTCTCACACACACACACACACACAATTATTTTTCCTCAACGACTCCCCTCAGGATGGTCAAATTTCTGGTTATATTACCATCTGCTGTATGGTGTTAATAGCACAGACTGAATTGCGATAACGTCACTTGTAGTATAGTCCCAGTTCATTTGGTACCTTGATTTAAAGAAACTGGTGCTATTTCTTTAATTCAACATAGAGATAAAGTGCAAAAGTAACTGAGTTAATCTTGTTTCAATTGCCGGGATGACAAGGTCTCCACTGTCGCTGATAGGGTATTGATATCGGATCTGGTTCGCGGATGATTTTTGGGTTAGGGTTGAGGAGATGAGAAACGATCCAGTAGGAGTGGTGAACCAAAACAAAATGTGTGGTTAACCAAGTGGGTCCAAGGGTGAAAGAGTCAAAATCACACAAAACCATTTAAAATTTAACATATGTTAACATTAGGGATAATTTAATAGTGATATGATTTTTTTTATTTGTTTTTTGGTGGGGAGGTAAATTTATAATATGAATGATTTGGGGGTAATTTTCTAAATATATATGATTGTGGGGGGGGGGGGGGGGGGGGGGGGGGGGGGGGGAAAAACATGGGCAGAATCTAAATCATAATTAAGTATCATTCTACTTTGGAACCACTTAATTTCCTTAAGGCCATGGTTTCTTTGAGATCAATGAATAGAAAAAGAATAAAGATGAAAAGGTAAAATCGAAAATTTATTAACTAGATTTCCAACTTAGATGGCATCTTTTCATCCATCTCGAGGACACAACAGTGGCTGCTTTCGGAAGAGTAAAAGACAGTCTTCGACTCCTTAGATGGCATCTTTTCTTCCTTCTCTTGAGGACTCAATAGTAGTTACTTTCGCAAGAGAAAAAGACAGCCTCTGACTCCTTGTCTACACTGCAGATCAAGAGGGTTATTGCAATTTTTATTAATTACTTCTAAAGAACATAGTTTCATGGAAGGTTACGAAAGATAAACTTAATTTCTTGTCATGGACATATATTTTAGATACTATGTTTTAAAAAAAATTGCATTTTTTAGCTCTATTAAGATCAAGAGTTTATTTTACACAGATGTACAAGTATTGCCAGCATCCAAAAGGGCACGTTATCATTCTATCAATGATTTTATTATTTTTATAATTACTTCCTTGTTAATGCATGTAGGCAGTCACCCAACTTCTTGTATGTTCACATTTTGATTGTGAAGGGGAATGAGATGTTTTAGCTTATGAATTTGTCACAGAAGCACCTAAAGGTAAGTATTTCATCAACTATGACAGCTAACAAGGTTTAATTATGTTTTGTAGGTGAAAATGCTCAAGGATAAGATACAGAATGCAATATAAAAATTGAGCATAGATCAAAAGATGCATTATACATTGAAGCATACCAATGAAAACTACTACCAGTCAAGCGTTGCAAATGTTTGGTGCCAAAAGAGAAATAGCACAAGAAACAGAATTGCCATAACAATGGTAAAAGGTGATAGCTTCTGAAATATGTAGTTTGAAGATTAAGTATAAACATCAAACATTAGATACCAGATTGTCCTACAAAATTGTTCAAATGAAAGTATAATGCCAAAGGTAACAGCTGAAACCATGGATTTAATACAAAAAGAATTACAAAGATATTTTTAAGTCATAAATATACAAATTTAACTATTGTATCTCATTTGTTCTCCTATTTCTGCTTTTATTTAAGTTCTTTCATAATTTAACTTCATTTAAAATTGTGGAGGGCATTTGGCAAAAAAATGCTTGTGACAAAAGCATTACATATTTAAAATAGCATTAGCAATGAGAATGTTTCAAATGTCAGAACTGTGTGTACATATGTACATACATGTGTCCAAAAAGATTCTTTGCAAAATAAATGCACCTCATAAGCATAATATGGATACCCAATACTATGCAGGTCCTTTAAGATTTAAGTGGATACTAATAGATCAATTCCACTTCTCTGTTTGAAATCCCATTTTACAGGTTGAAATTGAAATTTGACACTTTTAAAGTGGTCAAGGTCAACCTGATCACATAATCCATCAATCCAACTACTATGTAGTCATCAGGAGAAGGTCCAATCTGATGTTTCACTTAGATGGTCAAGATGGGAAAACCTTAACTAGAAGGGTTCACCCAATGAAGGGAATTCACATCATGTTACTTGAGCAAAGAGGTCATAAGATGCATTAATGGGAATTAGGGTTTTGATAGAAGAATAAAGAGGAAATTAGAGTTTCATAAAAGAGTGATGAGAAAAGAGGATAAATTTGGGCTTCGCACCCCTTGCACCACGGGCTTCACACTCCAATCTCAAGAACTCAAGGCTAAACAAAATTTAAACTGGAAATTTTTTAATTCATCATTGACTAATAATAAAAGAAGTCTCGGGCCTATTTATAGGCTTTACAAAAGTTCAGTTCTAGAAAATAACCGATGTGGTATTAAACACCCACCTAATGGCGTGTTTGGATTCATGGAAGTGGGAGAAAATAGGAAATGGGAAGCGGGAGTGAGAAATGTGGAAGTGTGGTGGGAAAATGGGATTTTGGAAATAAATTTTTCGGTATTTGAATGTAATGTAGTGAAAAAGTATATCGTGTTTTCTGATGTTTGGTTAGTAATGTAAAAGTGAAAGTGGAAAAATTGACCACAATGTTGACCACAAAACAATATTAAATTAAATATTATTTCTGAAGTGACATTTTTAACTTAATTGGACTGTAAGTGCGATTTACATGACATAAAATTTTAATGCATTAAGTTACAACTTATTACGAGTGAAATTTACACGACCACAAAATTAACGTAGCACTCTGAAAGTAAGAAATGGTAATGTAAAAAGGTGTAAAAAGGAAAAAAGTTTGTTTTTTCATTTCCCATTTATGATTCGAAACAAACAATGGAAGTGGGAAATGAGTTTTCTCACTTCTCATTTTCCCACTTCCATGAATCCAAACACGGCCTAAAAGAAAATACAACTAGACAAAATGAACAACTCCTCAAAATAACTAAACTAAAAGAAAACAGCATGTGATGTCCTCATCAATAACAAATACAAAGAATATATAATTTGCACACAAATATCCTAGATGTGAGAATATACTAAGTACTAACATAGATATTAAGGAAAAATCCCTTCATCTTGGTTTAACTTTCAACTTAATATAAAATAATTTTCTTATATGTTATACCAAAAGTCAATGACTTCTGGAACTTTCAGTCAAATGAACCTCAAGTACTTGGTATTGGTTACTATACAGCATAATATAGTGATACCAACAAATTGAATTTTAGTTCACAAATTATCGTGTAACTTTTGTAGTTGAAAGATCTTTTCTGTTACAATATAAAACACTGTTATATGATCCAGCACCATCAAACTAGAAGGTACTTAACTCTTGTTAAGCTTTTAAGACAACATTCTCTGCAGAAAAACAGTTTTAGTCTTTAACTCAGGTTATTTGCCACTGGAGATGATTCCTACTCATGCAGCAAGTGATTCTAGGAAGTAGAAACTGATAAATTTAGTTAGCTATTTAAAATGATACATCCCATTTTTTAATTTTTCTGTTGCAATACCATGAATTTTGTACTAATCCCACCTATAGCACATTTAAAACTACAAAATATCCATTTAACAAAGAGCATATTATAAGATAAAGTTTTCCTTCAATGATGCAGCCTAAAGGTGAAATCTGGATGCATGCTGAAAAATCTGATTAAATTATTTAAAAACTTTGCCCGTGGAAATGGAAAATCCTAATGCCACCCAAAATTATGCATATTCTGGACATAATATACTCTTTTCTTCAAATATAACAGACCGATTGACAAACCAAAGGATTAAACGGTGAAATCACTTGGCACAACTGTAATGCTAGTGATGCTTAAAGCTGGTTATAAGGAGAGGCGAATGCACGCGCGCGCGCGCGCGACACCACACACACACACACACACACACACACACACACACACACAGAGAGAGAGAGAGAAAGAGAGAGAGAGAGAGAGATCTGTCAAAAAAAAAAAAATCAAAGATCTGAGGTAAATGTTCAATCAAAATAGAATTCATCATAATTGACACAATAGCTAATATCAAAATCCAATCTCTATATGAGATGACACACGGGAGGTATACAGCTTTGATGAATGAAGTCCACATCTTTTCTGAAAAAGGTCCAGTGAAAATTGGGGTTTCCTCCCCTTTAGGGGCAGAACCTCCTGCTTCACAGGAAGGGATTCTTCTCCTTTATGTGCTGGGGCCTTCCCTTTCCCATAGGGTGCCTACTTCCCTCTAATACTCTTTGTCCCTCTTTATGTAAAGTACGGACTAAACAGGTGAGGACAAAGGAAAAAAAAAAAAACAATATGTTGCCAGAGGATATTCTGCTTACTCCTGGCGCAAGTAGAGTTTTCATGTGATACTGGACCATATGCACAACCAGCGGCTACAAAATTCTTTCCTCTATTATATGCTTCCAAAAAATGCAATCTTCTCCACAGATAAAGAAGATAAGAACATTTACAGAAGAACAAGAGCAAATACCTGCCTTGATATGAAATAAGGTGGAAGCTCCCCAAGTGCAGTTCCAATGCCCCAAAGTATGGCCTCAAGCTGAACCTGAGGAAGCAGTTTGCGTATTGGAACCTTAACTAGTGAACCAGAGGCAGATGTAAATAATGGAGGTCCAAATGCTGAACAATCCTTGTCAAGCCAAGAAGGTCTCCTTTTTCAGCTGTATTGTATCATATGGAGCATTTTTCAGATCAATTCGACCACATTGGACAGCCTTGATTGTAAAAAGTGCAATATGGGGACCGAGATATAGAACAAATGTGTGCAAACCAGACCCTGCCCAAAAAAGGAGAAGTGCGAATTGATCAGCTATTAAGATGGGACATATACTTAAGGCTAGGCTATTAGAGTATGCATACTAACATTAAAGAGAGTTTTAGGGGAAAGAAAGAGGAAAAAAAATCAAAATCTATGAACCATGCAGGTTTCTGATAATGTTTAGCAAGCTACAAAATAAAATCTTGAAATATGAGAGTTTTCGAGAATTTCAGCATATACAAATTAGTTCTTTGAGATGAGGATAAGCAGATTATTTAAGCATGTAATAGCAAGAAAGAAAAATTAACAAATATCTTCACAAAGCATCAACTGAAAAAAAAAAAACTCCTCATGCCATGGAATTTTTCTTGGAGAAACTAAAGCTAGACTTAGAAGCACTCTATTATCACCATCATCGTCCCCCGCACATTTGTCCTATCAAAATGGGGCAGTCTAAGAAACATGGCACAGAAGGCTATAACATACATGAAAGAATCGATCAAAATATTTACCAGTCTACTTGTCAACCAAATGTGAACTTTGCTGCCTGTGCCTAAGCTTTGAAGCACTGATACGCAAAATCAAGCGCCGAACCCATGTTTGATAGACTGGTAAATATTTAACATGTCTTGGATACAAGTCCAGTACGGAACTGGTACATGTTGGGTACGAATTGGATTGTCAAGTAACTAAAAATAAAAGAAGAAAACTGATATGGCTTTGATACAGTCGGGACAACATATCAGCCAAATTTTGAACTAAACTTATTTCTTTTTGGGCCTGGTCATTTAAATTTAAACCCGATCAAAAACTTAAAACAAGATCACTACTCACCTATGTACACCCTCCCCAAAAAAAAGACCACCACCCTTTCATCAATGAACTTCGGTTCAAAAATGAGGCAGCGATGAACAGTGGCATTCGTGATCTGATGACAGTCATGGGAATCAGTTGCAGCAAGGCAACAACAATGATCGGGCAACAAACTGGTGACGAACAGATGATGATTTGCAACTATCTAGTGACGATCCAGCATGAGGCCACGTCGATTTGGGAAGAGGAGCATCTCCCCCCCCCCCCCCATTGGCCAGGAAGTCCTCTCTCACACCTCTTTTTGTGTGATGTTGTGTGAGAAGTAACTCCCTTCACGCCGCTTTTTATGTGACCTGCTTGCTTGTGGTCATTTCTCAAAGATAATTGGTTTAAGTGGATCGTTGTGTTTCATAGTAATTAATTTTGTGCTTCTCAGTGAGTCTCACCACTAAAATTAACACCAAATATTTAATTACGTATATTAGCTATATTTGCAAATTTTTATTTGATTTAATTAGTCTATTTTATATATTGTTGAATTCAACCGATGCCCTATCCTATTTTTTGAAAAATTGCCAAAACTCCACGTATGTATCTGATGAAAACGAACACTAAAAATCTCAACCTAGGATTTATCACCTAAGATAGGGTTTAAATTCTCTCCCTTGGGTGTCGCACTCGAAGCACACTGGCTACACAAAATGCTCAAACGGCAATTTTCATAATCAATCATTAATTAAATAATTCAACAGCAATCTTAACCTTATATAGATTTACATCCAAAAAAAAAAAAATCTGCCACAACCAATGTGGGACTAAAAAGAAAGGTAAAATAGGATAAAAAAACCAACCACTAAACCAACTAAATAAACTAAGTAAATCCACTTGATGTCCCCATCATTCCCCCGGGGTTAGGGAAAACTCGACCCTGCCAAGTGCAGATCTAGGCACTCAATCGGGCCATGGAGGTGGTCGAGGAATCAGCATTGATGCGTCGTGCCTAAGCCACGGTGGTGAAGGTGAAACTAACTTTCATGACAAATCTGCTATAAAGGATAGCAGCTTGAGCAATGCACAGGTAGCAGACAGAGGCGCATCCTCTTGGATGAGAACCGAATCAACTGTCATTCGCACCATGAATAGCCTGATCAACTGTGACTTTCTCTTGCAGGAAGATCTGCAAAAAATCGTACAAGTCAGGCGATCTCAGGAACCTCACAGCTGGTATAGATGGCACTAGCTCCATAGCAAGCTCCGCTGGGAGATCTGCTAAAGTATCTATAAGAGACTCTTCTATCTCTGCTCTGGTTCGGGCTCATCAACAACTATTGGCTCTGGCTTAGGTGCAATATCTGTTTCTAGCTCAGGTTTCAACTCAGTAATAACTTCTAACCCTAACTCCTCAAGAATGTCAGACTCGATAAGGACTGAGTCTCTGAATCTACATACATCTTTACAGTCTGACTTGCTACAAGTCTCTAGGACCACCCGAACTTAGTGCAGATATCAGTGATTGATCTGCTCTCGAACTCGGGCTCTTACTCAGCATTGAGCTCTCTGCAATCTACCTCAGATGCATAAAAAAGGTGTGAAGCACACAGATTATAAAGATGATCTTGTAAGACAAACCAACACTAATCGCCAATATGGATGTTTTTTCACCACCAATAAGCTTGTCCAACCAACTTCATTTGGGCATAATGATACTTCTGCTCAGGTATCAGAAAAAAATAACTGAAGAAAACTTCAAGATAACTTTCTCACTCCTCAAACCCAATATGATTATCAGAACTCCGAAAATATGGAGAGACACATATATATTCTGTTCCACTTCTTTTTCATCACATCAGTATTTATGTATTTACCACAAAAGTAACAGCCCATTGAGAAAATTCAGTGTATAAAAATCAAAAGTTACCCAAGAATCTCAACGGCTAGAAATGGGCTCCAATCGGACAGGAAATTGGGTCTGAAATGTTGATCTTCTGTTGCGAGAACAGTACCGGCACCAAATATGGGCTTGTAAAGGTCAGATCTGCTATCCAACTGCTGTGAAATCTTTCCAATGGCTTAAAACTCAGTCACGCATCTAATGCTTTTGACGGAACTCGAATCAGACTCCAAACGAGCCTGAAACGGACTCTGGATTGTTGTTGTTGAGCTGACTCAGTCAAATCGACTCGGCCTGAGTTGACTAAGTCGCCGACTCGGCTCTGGTTCAATCAAACTTGGGTCAACCGGTCTGACTCAATGAAACAGAGTGGGTTCGGGTCGGGTCCGAGCTCTGAAGATGACCTGAATCTAGATTAAAGTAATTGGGTCGGGTTCGGGTTTGAAATCCCGCTTGTCTTAAACCAATATGGGATCAGGTTATAAGATTTGGGTTTGAAAAATTTTAACCCCCTAAAACCCAAATCTCTCTCCCTCCTCTCCCGATCCCGGCTAGGGTTGGGGATCTCTGGCAGCGGTGATGGCAGCCTGAGAAAGGGAGGTCGATAGCAAAGACGAGGATGGCGGTGGCGAGGACGGTGGTCAGATCGCACCGGCGATGAGCTCTCGAAGCAGCAGAGGTCACCTCAACGGACGGTGATGACGACGAGGGTGGCACTGGAGGCGTCTATTGGTGTCACCGCTTCGCCTGCGAAGCAGAGGACTGAGATCGGTCAGGGACGCAGTCGGAGCCCTAGACGATGAAGATGGGGGTATTGCGGCGGCGATCGTCGAGGTCGTTGATTGCTGTTGCGAACGGTGGCGGAGAGGCTGGATCGGCAGTCAGCGAGGATTGGATCTGAAGTTGTCATCGATGAAGATGAGGTCTGAGATGACAGCAGTTGTCATCATTGTGGTCAGAGGAAGCCGAAGTGATGAAGATGATGGTGGCAGTAGCGATGGGAGACGGAGCTGGATGAGGACAATGAAGACAAAGCGGCAGAGGGAGGAGCGCCCAGAGGGGCTGCGATCAGGGCGGCCGAGTGCTGTAGGGCGTCGAAGATGGTCGGCGTGATGGGAGACGAATTGATGGAGGTAGGTAGGTCAAAGTTGAGGGGAGACGAAGAGGGAGATGAACACTATTATTTTTTATTTTTAATTTCGATTTTTGATTTTTTTCTCAGATGAATTCAGGATTTAAGCTCTGATACCAAAATGATTGGGAACAAACACTAGAAAATCTCAACTTAGAGTTATCACCCAAGGAAATCTCTCCCCTGGGTATCTCACCCGAAGCACACTGACTACACAAAATGCTCAAACGGTAATTTTCATAATCAATCATTGACTAAATAATTCAACAGCAGTCTTACCCTTATGTAGGTTTACATTGGAGAAGATTTCCCACCACAACCAATGTGGGACTAAAAAGAAAATTAAAATAGGCAAAAGTAAACCAACTAAATAAACTAAGTAAATCCACTTTATATTTTCATCAGTATCGCATTGTGCATGTGTCCCGTCTTCGTCATAGTTCAAAGTCGCGGTGTCGGCCACCGACTCGGAGGGCACCGTTCCACATCGGTCTCAGCGTCGCAGAACGGACTCGGGCTACATAGAGAGCTCAAAAAATTCTGAAAAAATCACGACAAATCCTAAAAAAATAGACATCAAAATTCAAGCATCACATGTCCTAAACAAATTTTGTTTTGTGGGGTAATTGGTGTGTAACACCCTGTTCCCAGAATACGTTCCCGGAATATGTATCGCATGTCCAAAATCACAACTCAGATTTGGCATGTTTCAATTTTAAATGTTATTTTTTAATATTTTAGATTTTTCACAATTTTTTAAATTTTTTCTGATTTAGTTTACAAATTTCCTAAAAACGGTGGCGACCGGTACCGCCGATCGATTTTAAGATTTTTAATTTGCAAACGGGATTGAATTTCTTGAATCTCACTTCACATTATTCCTCAAGATGATATTTTCTACTTTTAAGGATTTTTAGAGATTTTTTTGAATTAGTTTAAATTTGCAAAATATATTATTATTTTATTATTTTTTCAATCTCTTTCTTTCTCCTTTTTTTTTTTTTTTTCTTTCTTTCTTTTCTTTCCCCGGGCTGAGCCCACTACTCCCCTCCCCTAAAATATCTCTCTCCCTCTCTTCCCTCATTTCCCTCTATCTCTCTCTTCATATTTCCCTCTCCCCTCTCCACAC
>JAVJIF010026216.1:0-80726 GCA_038442645.1 Agave tequilana
GGATTTTTCCCACTCGGAAGCGACTGTGAACCTGACTCTGTTGCTAGGATTTTTCCCACTTGGAGGCCCAACTCCGCTGCTGGGATTTTCTCCACTCAGAGGTCCAGATCGTCACTCCGTTGCTGGGATTTTTCCTACTCAAAGTTGACTTATCCAATCTGTCGATGGGCAATACCCCCATTTCAGGTCTTTTCCAATTTATAGGTAATCGGAGGGCCTATAATTGCACGAGATACATGGTACGTACATGAGGGTTTCCTTGTTTGGATTACTCCCTCACGTACTAGTTTCATGTGATTACAAGCTGGAGGAATCAAGGGTACTGGAGAGAAGGTACAGTCGCCCAGATATTATTCGAACACCTTTGTGAATGTGTGCATATGTTACTCATCCCGGACAATATAGTTGTGTATGACTAGCCTATAATCGCGCGAGACGCATGGTATATGCGTGAGGGTTTCCTTATTTAGATTATCCACTCGACGTACTAGTTTCGTTGTGATTAAAAGCTTAGCATACATGATGTAATAATTGATGTAATACAGGATCGCAATCACCTTCGAATACAAATAAAAAAAGAAAAAATTAGGATTTTTACAAAAAAATAAAATGAAAAGAGAGATTAGGATTGGAGAAAGAACCAAATAACTTTGAGCTTCGCCCCCCCTTACACCACGGGCTTCGCACCCAAAACTAAAGAGCACTCTGAGAATTTTAACTAAAAAAAGTTTTAATTATTCATTGTCTACTTATTCATTGAGTTAAGCCTCTTTATATAGGCTCTTACAAAGTGAATTTCTCGAATATAACCGATGTGGTACTAAAAGAAAGATAAGATAAATAAAACACATTCTCAAAATAAGCTAAGGCATGAAAAGATAACTGACAACTGGCGTGATGTCCTCATCAATTCCCCCGAGGTGGGAGAAACCGACTCCACCTGTCGAGTGAGAACTCTCCTCATGAAGCATCTCAATCGGGCCAAAGTGGTGTCGTGGGCAGAATCACTGGTACGTCACATTGATACCATAGTGATGGAGGTAGCGCTGGTCCCATGACGGGTCGGCTGTTAAAGATGGCAGCTCGATCACGGCATAGAGAGTAACCAAGGCGCATTATCCCTGCTGAAGACGGAGCTAATACCAGGATCTCATAGGTTATCCAACTCTTAATTAATGGAAGCACTCATCTTAGAGCCCTATCGAAATCTTTACACCAAGCGTGCGTGCAACTTCCTCACAGCCTCACAACGACTCGTAACAATCACTTTATTATCAACCGTAAATTCCTGCAAAGTACTATACGGGTACTAGCAAATTTGTAGGTATCATTGCAAATTGCTATCGATTCTCTAGTGATATCATCAATATATGCAACATGCAAAAGCAATGTAGTAGGCTCAACTATCTCATTCACGTCATCACTGGAGCTATCAGACATGTGAATTTCATCAATAACCAGTGTGTCGACACCAACTGCTGTGTCTTCAATTATACTAACAATATTGAAAGGAACATGGACTTCCTCAATAACTTTCGAAACGTCAACTTCATCACTAGACACAATTCTAACATGTTGAATCTCCGAAGGACACTGATAATCATGTCCACATCACTTACATTTAAAACACCTGACCTTAGCATTGACTAGCGGTTTTTGAGTCAAGTCTAACCTTAATGCAACATCAAAGCCTCTTCAACAGTGTCTAAGTCATAGAGGCCAGTAATCATAGCACTTTTTATTTTAGGTCGTAAAACCCAAACAAACCTAGTTACAGTCTCATAAGGGTGCTCTCATTTCTCTACGATGGGTTAAGTCCTTAAATATGGCAATGTAATCATGAACAAACATATGACCCTGATGGAGGTTGTGTAGCTGGTCTAAGTAGGGGTCCCTATAATACTGACTAGTCATGGTGGCTCAAGCAAACAAGCAGATGCAGTGTGAAGAACTCGAGAATCAGGTAAACTAAATGTATGCACTAAATGAACAAAATACCTTAAAATTTAAGTTTAAATGCAAAGAAAAATGCATTCCTAAAATGATAAAAAGTGATAAATGTTGATGCAAACCACTAGATCGAAGCAACTAGCATTTCAACCAACAAATTATAGCAATCAATATAGTAGTTGCAAGTAATCTAACAGTTAATGATTCAGCTCAAGTTAGAATATCACCTCGAGAATGACACAAATCGGGCACTATCGGGACAGAAACAGCTCCGGACTGTGGTGCGCTGATCTGCTGAGCTGAATCTGGCAGATGACCGAAGCTTGAACTAGAATATGGGGGCTGTAAATGTATAGTATTGCTCTCCACAAATTCGCTGTTTCGAAAACGGCTCGAACCGTTTACAAGAAAAAAATGAAAGAAGAAATTAGGATTGGGGAAAAAAAATCAGATAACTTTGGGCTTCGCATCCCTTACACCACGGGCTTCGCACCCAAACTCGAGAGTACTCTCAAGAGAATTTTAACTGGAAAAAGTTTTAATTATTTATTGTCTACTTATACATTGAGTTGAGCCTCTTTATATAGGCTCTTATAAAGTAAACTTCTCGGTATAAACGATGTGGTACTAAAAGAAGGTAAAAAACATATCTCAAAATAAGCTAAGACATGAAAAGACAATTGGCAACTGATGCGATGTCATCAATACACAGTCTTGTTGCCCCCAAACTATCTATTTACGTCTATTGCATCTAACATTTAATTCGAGTAGCATCATTGCATGTTTGTATGCGCACATCACTCCGCAGCTAGGATTTTACCACACGGAGTCCTACCAAATTTTATACTCCATTGTTAGGATTTTTTTCCCACTTAGAGGCCCAATCCAATTCTGTGTAGAATTTTCATCTCTCGAGCCCCAATGTCACAGCTCCATTGATGGGTCATACTCCCACTCGGAGACCTAACTCTGCAGCAGTGATTTTCCCCACTCGGAGGATAAAAATTTGCAGGTACCACTGATGGGACTACCCCCACTCGAGAATACCACACAAACCTATCAAACCATCCACATGCTAAGTCAAATATCCCAAAATTAAAGACATGCACTCCGAGGAGACAGACAATTCCAAACACAACATTCATTCCCAATCTTTCCATTCCGATTACATTACCTTAAATTTACTTAATAACAGCTAATATGAGTAACACGAGATTCACATTTCTGTATACATATTTTTGAAAAAAATACAAATGATCTAGCTCTTATCTATCCAGCCCAACCAAACAGATCCCTGATGCTGAAGCAAATAAAGATCTACCTATCGGAACACTTCACGGAGGCACGACCTTATTGCTCACGTCACCATCCAAAGGTCTCGGAGAAACTCCGCCAGGTTTCTTCACAAAAGTAAGAGATCCTTCGAATGAAGAATCTTCTCCTCATCGTCTAGACACGCCTCGATTCTAGGAAGCGGAAGGACTCCGGCAAGACATATAAGCTAGTGATTATATCACACCACTACTCTTTATTTTGAGAAAAAGTGCTTCATCGGCGACAACCCGAGGAATACCACCATACTCCCCTCCTGTTGATCGCCACGACCAGAGAGTCTCCGACCGCGAAGCACCAGCCCTCGACCAAAGTGAAGAATGCAAGACATGAAAGACGGCGATGAAATCGAATCCACCCCAGTGACTATCAGGACAGCCCCCCCACTCCTACCTCATACACGCGCTAGAAGGAAGAACATCGAACCTGAGATAAGAGCTGGATTGATCTTATCAGAGATCAGACGACAAACCAGGTCAAAGTGGAAGCCCTACCCATCCCTTCTGGTAGCAAAGCCTTGTCGTGAAAACTGATGCTTTGCGACAAGCTCATCGCGACAGATGATTTTTGCGCCAACCAGATCCCAAACAACAAGAGCTTGGCAACCTCTCCCACCATCTCCATCCTCTCCCTCTCTATCCTCCACCGAACAAAGGACATGGCAACCCACCAGAGCAAAGAATTTGAAAACAAGAAATTTTTCAGAGAAGACAAGCAATTCTAACCTAGGGCTCCACTCTATTAATAGATGGAGGAAGAGTCGAAACGTCCCCAATTCAAATCTCTAATCCCCGAAAAAATCGGCACATCCTAAGATCCTCGGTCAACCAAATCTTCAGGATATGAACCGCCACTGCCACACGATCAGTCATTCATTATGGCGCCAGAATTTGAAAAGACGCCCACAGATTTCATGCCAATTTAATTAACGACACGCAAGTTGTCATCCAGCCCAAGCAATCTCTAGGCAAAATCCCAAAGGTTCACATTAATAGACCATATCCTCCCCTTCTCTAATATCCAGAAGAATTCAAGATATTCAAATATCTCAACCAACTCTGCTCTTCCGACTTCTCTCTACAGGCTTCGGCAAGCGAAAAGTGAAAAGTGACGCTCAGCAAGATGCTGACACGTGTCTAAGCAATCAAGTTCCTCTTTTAAAATTTTCGCAACAAGCAACTGTCTCCGTCACATCGGACCCTCCCAATCGGACCCTCCCGAGAGTATTCACAGTTCTCAAAATCACTCAGTCAATCTCCAAAGCTTCGTTACCTAGAGCCATCCCGAAGCAAACCCCCCGTCCCGAAGGCATCACTCTCCGGAGTCACTCACAGTCCAGCATCCCCGACTTCACTCGGAAGTTCCCAATAACAACTGCCGAGATCTCCACCTGCGCAGACACGATGCCTCTTTCCCACGTTGCAGACGTGTAACGTCCATGCATTCAAGGTGGACAAATATGGATAATGACAAGATTCCTGGCATGCAATCTCAACATCACGTCAGCAATCTCGTCGTTACAAACAAATTTGCACATAAAAGTCGTGCAGCTACACATATCTCACACGTGCTCCATCCACCTAGGGGAGTTCTATACAAATAGACCTTCTCCAGCTAGATGGACTTTTGGGGAGCCTTCCATCCGATCCTAACTCAGAGATATACCAATACATATCTGTAATTCTTTTAAACCAGCTACTGATAGTGAATTTTTCTCCTCCTCATGGTTTTCCCGATTTGGGTTTTCACATAAAAATATCATGTCTCCATCTATTGTCTGTGCAGTGTTTGTTATTTTTGGCACTTACACCTTAAACACATACTCTCGTTTGTGGTGTGGGTCAATTGTCTGATCACTCAGTGAAAAAACTCCACCGCAAGCAGTATTTTCGCTAGTATTATCAAATGAATAGCAAAAAATTTTGGAATGGAATAATCTATATTCTCTAACAACCTTCATTACAATCTGACTTAGATTTGAAGCATTGTGAGGATGGGAAATTTTTTTAAATCGAAAATTCTTTTATTTAAAATCCAATCAAAATCAATATACACAATAACTATATGATTATTGCCGTTAGGAGCTCCCAACAATCAAGTGCAACTTAGGCCTGTCAACGGGTCGGGACCCGACCCGTTTAGACGGGTATGGATAGTGTTTTACTAGACCCGTACCGCGTATACCCGTATACCCGATTACTAAATGGGACGGTCGGGTCTGATTTTTACTTGAACCAGACCTGATTACCCATTTACCCATGTCAAAGCCCATTACAAATGTCTTAAAAATTACAAAAAGACTTCTCCCTGTTCCATCTCTTTAGGACCTTTTCTCTCTTCTCCAGTATCATTTATAAGAATTCGTTGATGAATGGGAAACCTCTGTAAAGACTGAGGGACTCGTAAATGAGAAGAGGTCCTCAGTCATGTGGGTAAAGAGCCACAGAACCAATCTCATAAGAAGAAAATAGCTTCTTTTAGGTCCGTCTTCAATAGCTCTGCAACCCCGCAAACAACCAAGAATTAATGCTCCATTTGCTGAGAACAAAAGGTAACAAATTGAAATCAATGTTATACCGTACTAGCTGAGAGAGAGAAATAAAATTGAATTATGACCCGTGGTAAAGTTCGTTTCCTGGTAAACGGGTATGGACCCGTGGGTAAAGCGGGTCCAGGTATGGAAACCCACCTTTAGGACCCGCAGGTAAACGGGACGGGTATGGTACCCCCTTTGGTAATCGGGTGTCCGGGTCTGGTGGTACACCCGTACCCGCCCCGAACCCGACCCGTTGACAAGCCTAGTGCAACTTTATGCAGCAAAGAAGACAAAATTGGGATTAACATTGTTTTTGTTCTTTAATAACCCTGAAACATTTATGTTCTTATAGTATCCACCGGATTATAATCCAAATTATTAGTTCTAATATATTTTGCAAATGCTTCATCTTCACCATACTAAATGGTTGTTCTGACCGAATAAGATATCAAACTAAATTAGTTTTACTTGTAGCACATTATAAGTAAAAGTGCCTAGCCTAGTGTGCCACCTAAAGTGCTAAGTTGGGTTTGTCATGATTTGTGTTGGGGTCGGGGTGTTTACTTTTAATATGTCTGCTTAGTGGGCCGATTCCAGCATATTTGGGGAAAACATATGAAATATCTGAAACCCAACTTGCATTGAGCCCTCCTAGCTCCATCAACAGTTACTTTATTAAAATATTTTTCAAACTTCGGATTAAAAAATTTTAAAGGTAGTTGATACTTCGGGAGAATAATAGGTATATGAATATTAGTGGCAAGTTCAGAAGAAGTATTAAAATCTGAGGACTGTGTGAATGAAAATTATAGTTTCGAGTTTAAAGGAAGGCAAATTAAGAGCTTCCCACTCTTCATTACGCAAACTAAAACTATCATGATATCTAGAATCAGAAGCTTGATCTGATGAAGAGATGAAGTGGCATCTATTTTAATTGCTAATTTCTAATTTGATAAGAATATAATTACCTCACACTAGTAAGGTGATGTGACAGAGAGCACTCGTAGAGGCTGGTAGAGCAGAGAAGTTAGAGAGAACTTGAGAACTTGAGAGAGACTTTGAGAACTTGAGAGCTTGTACCTTGTAATTGAGAGCTTAAGAGACTTTGTAGAGAGTTAGAAAAAATATGTCTTTAGAGAGATGTTTGGAGTAGAGAGTAAGTATTTTATTCTTTGAAAAATTGATTTTTTTAGTATTTAATAAGGGAAGACACTTGTCTTTATGAGGGGAAGAGGAGTGTTATTTTGCAATTTTTTGACAAAAATTCCACCCAAAGCTCAATCTACTCATAGGGGCTATTTGCAAAAAAAAATACACAAAAGGCCCACAACGGCCAAAAGAGAAGTTGAGGGAGTTGTTGGGTTTTTTTTTTTTTTTGCAAAAAAAATTGCAAAATATACCCCCGATAGTACGCGGGCCCTGGGGCATGGCCCTGGGCGTGCAGGTTGCCGGGCCGGCCGTCCCAGTTGACACAATCCCTAAAGAGGAGAGAAGAAGGGTGGTATCAGCGCAGAGCTGAATGCGGGAACCAAGAGGAGAGGAGATGGGGATAAGGGGCAGGCGACGCGGCTTGAACGAGGCAGAGGGTGAGAGGGAGACCAGAGGGAAGAGGAAAGAGGACGAGGTGGGGTTGCGAGAGAGAGAGAGAAAGAAAACATTGACCTTTGGTGTGATTTTGAGGGATTTTTTGTGGCTATTTTTTTGGATTTTGTGAATAGTAAATTTTCTAATTTTTATGGGATTTTGGGGATTTTCAAGAATTTCAAGGAACTGCGAGAGAGGGATTGGAGAGGGATTAGGGTTTTAGAAGAGAGAGAGGGGAGAGAGAGATAGATAGGCTAGCTAGATAGCTAGCTTTCATACTCTTAACTAGGATTTCTCTAGTGTTTCACACTCAAAGACAGAATTTTGGGAGATAGGGTAATCTCACACAATTTTGAGAAAAATTTCATAATAATCATTCATTCATTTAACTAGTTCATAAGGCCTTTTATAGGCTTTTACAAAATCTAACTCTCATAATACATTCAATGTCGTATTAAAACTAACCAAAAATATAATAAAAGAAAATACATAAAGACTACTTAAAACTACTCGAACAAAATCAAAGTGACTCGTCTTCTCCAACAATGATATGCACACCAACGTCGTGGCTAGATGTCTACATCAATATGCCATGAATCTTTTAATATATGGACGGCACAACTAACGGAGAGGAGGTTTGTCCCCAACTTATAAGATTTGGGATGTCGATATGAAAATATAAAGATTTGATTGAGTGGTGAATGTGGAATTAGGCAAGATTTTAGGTGTCGATATGGGGAAAAAAACCAATTTAAATATTAGCAAGTGACATGTTTCATATGCATGATCCTGATCAAAAGAAGTAGTTAAGTTAGCACAAACGTATGGTTTGATAAGATGAAATCATGTTAATATATGAAATGATAAATGATAATGATATCATATTCAAAGAAATTAGCATTAGGATTATGAGATGACATAAAAAGAAAAATTGCAAAGATGAAGCATCAATACAAATCCTAGTTCAGAGAACAATACTCCAATGATGCTTTCCCTTCTTACAACTTCCATTCAAAAGTTGAGAAATTGACAGAACATATTCTGCCTGAGTCAATAAAGGACCAAACATGGAGAAGTTATAGTATCATACGCAAGCTCGCTAAAACATTATTCTAGATAGGATAGTCCTATTAAATCATTACTGTCCTTATGAATCATGACATTGACCAATCACTTCCCTAATCTTTAAAACTTGGAAGTAAGATTAAGGCAGAGTGTCTAAAAAGTAAAAACAACTAATGAAAATGTCAACTTATGAACAAAACAAGGTTCACACAGGATATGATTATGAACTATGTCGCACAAACATGTATATGCACATGCTGACATGGGCACAAGATACATCGACAAAAAAAAAATCCTAAAGAAGTACACAAGAAACAGCAATGACAAGACAAGAAGTGTCATGTCTGATACAGTTTCCAACACAACAGGAAGTGTCAATGCTTCGTAGGTTATAAATAATGAAAAGACCAAGGAGTGCAGATAAAAAGTGAGCAGGTCAATTTATATGTTGCTGTAGCAGTTAGCAAATATTCTACGAACTCCTGATCAATAGTGAAAGACCGCACACCGTGTGTGTTAAATAATGCCCTCAAGTAAGAAAGCCCAAAGGTCAAGGCAATGCAAAGCAAAGATGAGCAAGCCAGTTATTTGCTGCAGTAGCAATTAGCCAAATGATCTAAGAACTCCTGATTAATGGTGAAAGATTGTATACTCCATGTCAAATAAGGCTCCTAAGTCAGAAATCCCAAATATATAGCACTCAGCAAAGGGTAAAAAGTGCAATCAAATGCATCTTTAGCAGAAGATTTATTTGCAACATGAATGAGCATAATTCTAACTTCTTGATCGACACTGAAAAGACTGTATACTCCATTATTTGATATCATGCACCTATGGCAGTAACGGAATAATACAGCAACTGGACAAGGGCAAGTTAGCAAATACAAATTGCTAAGGAAAGAAAGGCTACTTACTTTAAGATGATTTAATGGGTAGATCCTATCAGTTTCAATGATACAGGCATGTAGCTGGCAAAACAACATCTTTCTAATTATTTCTATTACTTATAGGAACATCAGTAAGCTTGTTGTGAACTGTTCACTATGACCCCGAACTAACACTATCCCCACAAGCACTAGTAATTAGAAAAGCATCTTCTTTGACAAGTGGAGAGACAGTAAAAAGGGGGAAAGAATCTTCTCTATTTAGTAGCTCTAATGCCATTAATTACACAATGTTCATCTGCCACCACTGGTGCTAGTGAATAACTACCATGTCCACTGCCACTCATGATTAACTGCCTCCCAAATAGTAAAATATTTTTTTAAATTCTTTTATTTTTATATTCTTTCATCATTTGTTTCTTTCTTTCTCTTTTGATTGCATAGTGATTCGAATTAGTCGTATTATGGTCAATTAGTAGTTTTATATGGTTTATAACTTGTCTTTTACTTATTTATAAAGTAGTTTCTCTACAATATCCACACATTACTTGTAGTTATTTGATAATATTATTTAGAAGGAGAGAAGAGGTTTGACGACATTCTGGACATGCCAGTAACTAAGCGGCCACTAAAAAACTTAAGCGGCCAGCCCAATTAGCCACTCTAAATTTTTTCCACTTTTAAATCACTGCTAGCATAACATGGAAACCGGGAAATTGAATAAAGCAGTTTTGTGCTGTATGGGAGGTTGCAGACAACCTACTTAACTAAAAGATTTATCATTTAACATGCATGATCTATCTTCAAAAGGGGAACATTGTTGGGCACCGCTAAATCTGGTCACTTGCCAGCACATGACGCCCTCAAAGCTTTACCTTTTCTGTAAACTCCAACTTTTAAAGATGGATTTGAACAAGATTTACAAATAAAGGTACAAGGGAAGGTTTTTCATGGGGAAACACTAGGATTCTAGGAGAACAGATGTATGGCACATGGAAAGATTAACATCTCCCAGATGACATACTGCACACCCCCAAAGATAAACAGAACATGGTGCGAAATTAAAAATGTTTAGTTAAGGGGTACATGTAGTAGAGTGTTTTATGCAACGTACCCCATAGGGTTCTAATATAGATATGCACACATAACAGCCACAATATGCAAAAGCAAACCGCGAAACGCTTTGTGATAAATTGTAGACATATTAAAATATTCAAAACTCACATGTTATGTTAATTCCTACTCATGTGGATTGATTACTTCAAACTGAAGCTTGACCTATTGTAGTAAGCATGTCCTATTGCTAACACACACATCTGAGAAAATAATTCCAAAAACTAAGCTTTCATTACGGGCTTTTTTAAAAAAACATGTTTTAAAATTTAATTCCAAGAAAAGGCCTCTCCAAGATATAATTATCAAAATCAATTTCTGACAGGCCACATCGACACCACGTAGGCGTTGAGCAGTTTCGCCTCACCTACGTGGCTACGTGACACGGGCAGCCGCAGGTAGTTATTTTTAGGTTTGGGTTTGCCACTCAAAACTGTAGCAGTTTTGCCAAATTTTATGTTCGGGTTTGGCAAATCCGAACGTAAAATATTGCTAAATTTACGTCCCGGATTGGCGAATTCGGACGCAAAAATTAGCTAAATTTTACGCACGGGTTCAGCGAACCTAGACACAAAATCTCATATCTCATTTCCTTTGTTCTTCCAATCAAATCAAAATCTAAATTAATGAACATAAAACAAAAACCCATATGAAAAACATCATATCCTATCATTCTCTCAAACAATAAAAAGGGAATTTGCGGGAATTACTTACATTGCAGTTTTGATGACAATAACAAACTTGGGGTTGTCATCATCCTTGATCTTCAGTAAAGGGGGAGGAGGCGGCATCTGGAACTGCTTTGAACGACATCCCTTTTCTCCCCTTGGCCTCCACCACCATTGCTGACCTCTTCTCCTTCTTCTTCCCCTCACGGACCCCATTGCTCCTCTGCTGCAAGAGAGGAAGACTAAGCCCTCAAAAGCCATAATCTTCATGGTTTTCAAGGAATTGGAGAGAGGAGGCTGAGACAGAGTCAATGGACATGGCCACCTCCATCTCTAAGAGATGTTGCTTGCTTCTTTTTCCTCTCCAGGTGTGGCAGCGTCGACGTCCTCTCCTCTGTCTCTACTTCTCATTCTCATTCTCCTTCACTACTTTTGGGACAATCGCCATGGCAACTGAGGACAGGTCATAAGGCGAAGAGGCAGGCGATAGAGAAAGAATGAAGGAGAGGAAGAAGAAGACAGAAGGGAGAAGAATTTTTTTTCAAAATTAGGTCTGTGTTCGCCAAACAAACCCAGACCTAAAAGTTTTTTTTTTTTAATTAGGTTCGTGTCACTAAACTCGGACCAAAAAATAACCGTCCCACGGCAGCCCAGCGCCACACGGGCGAGGCGAAACCGCTCACCGCCTACGTGGTGCCAATGTGACATGTCAGAGATCGATTTGGTAATTAAATTCTGGGAAGGTCTTTTCTTGGAATTAAAATTGAAAAGAGGATTTTTTTTTTTTTTTTAACTCCTTCATTTACAACATAAAAAGCATATTCTCTCCGGCTCAAATGCTACTTGCTCATACAAACAACATCTCCAGCATTTGTTCACAATCACTTGTGATCATCTGACAACTATCAAACTCTACTACAAGAAACAGTTAGGCGCTCATCAGCTACACAAGAGAAAATGGAGAATCATTTCTCTTCTAAAACTCCAGATTCATGAACGTCTCAAAAACACGAGAGTCCTTTCAGCAATTTTTAAACTAACATAAAAAGGTTAAAGACTTCCCCCTCTTTCAGAATTTCCTCGAAATACCTAAGCGAACAATCAAAATAATTTTCTAAATTTGCAAAGAAAGAGAGTGAGAACTGGGGACACCTGAATTAGGGTTTTGGAGTCGACGGAGAACTTTTGCTTCGCGCGGATCCTCAGGGATTTGGCATCGGAGCTGTATCTAAAAGAAGTGTCCATTTCTTCCTCTTCTTGACCTCGGGAAAGGAGAACTGAGTACTGACGGCGATAAACCCTAGCCAGGGAAGAGAAGAGTCTTGCCGTGACGTGGGGTTTATCCTCTCACGCCGTCAAAGAGGATATCATCAAAGCGAGAATTTCATGGAACTTCAAGGAGTGGGGTCGTAATGGGCCGGATTCGGGCTGGCGTCACCTAAGTCCGGCCTTGTCTTCCGGGTACGGATACCAATGGGCCCGATCACCTAATAGCCCAATTCAAAACCAACCAAAAATTTTCGCTGTTGGATCCTTGGAATAGTGTTTTCCTTAGAATAATATGAATAATAGAATAGCATGCAATATTTTAGTGTGTTTTTGCTGCCAGATAATTATTTGGGAATTCAAGGTTTTAGTGTGGATGATTTGGCATAATCTAATCTTAACTCAGTATTTCTCAAATATTGAATTCTTGTCGGTGTCAAATTCTACTATTTATGATTCACTCAGGGCCTATTTGGACTCAGAGAATGGACTGGAAAAAGTGGATATGATAGGCTTCATTGTCAGTTTTTTTCCTCAGAATTTAAAATCATGTTTGTTTGAAATTTTCAGAAAAATCAAAAAAGTGGCGCTGACGTTAATAAAACATCAAAATCCCAATTTCTCTTTATCTGTAAAAATGTTGGAAATTAAGTGACAAACTGACAGCGACAGCATAAGCTCATTAACCAATTTTCTCAAGAAAACTGATAGAGTGAGCCCCATTTCAGTTTTCTCATTTGTTTTTCCAGTCAAATTGGCTGTGAAACAAGTGTGAATCTATAAATTATTTCATCTCCTGGATTCACCTCTAACTTCTCCGCGATCTCGACTCAAAAGTTATCCTCCATTTACATGGAAAAGCCTCTAGCTCTCCAATGGATAATGTTTGCCTTTCTATTGAGTTTGCTTCTTTTTTTTTTTATTCTTTTTAATTTTCTTTTTATTTTTAAGCAAGAGATCAACTGAGTTTAGAAACCAGGAAATTAAGTGAAAGAGAAAAGAAGGGGCTGGGTTTTAACCAGGTTAAATAAGCTTAAATTAAATTTTCCTAAAAAATACTAGTCGAAAAAACAAGAAGAAAGATATATTTCTAATATCCCAAATAATTTGAGGGGCCGATTGACAATTATCACAATTTAAAGAGTTTTCTGAACAAATATAAGTAGTGATATCTGTCAAGAAAACAAGAATGTACGCATCAAGTAGTGCTTCATTTTTTTTTTTCGACTTATTTAAACCCGACACTTCCACAATCCATTCCTAAAATTTACCACCTTAGCCCAAAAGAAAAAAAAAAAAACAAAGAAAAAAAAAACTATTTCTGCAATGTGTGTGTCGAAATATTTCATTACAGCCATCTACTTTACTTCATAATTAAAAAAAAAAAAAAAAAAACTCAACGTCATAATTTAATTCGCTAAAGTCTCATCCACATCAGCAAAAGCTGATTCTCCCAATTACCACTTGTTTATATATTTCATTTCTTTTTTTATCCTTCCTTATTGTACTTGACATTGCTCACCCATCAACCTTGACACTGACACAGAGTAATTCGCGAGTAGACTTTTTCGTAGATCTCATTTTGTTCGTGCCCGCGATGAGTTCTGTAAGGACTGACAAAGAAATAGGACATGTTGTGAGGGCAACGGTCATAGTCGCAGTCATCAGAAATAGGGCATTTTCAAAGCGATCCGCTTCTTTTAAAGCGATCACTTAGGTACATTTTCTTCTTTCGTCATTGATGAGCGCTTCAGCGCTGGACACGTGGTGCACATCATTGCTTTAAAAAAGAATGGTTAAAGTGCAAAAAGAAAATTAATGAAAACAATATAAAAGTTTCGTAGACGGACAAGGGTGTAAAAGCCCCATATATATGTGTATGTGTGTGAGAGAGAGAGGTATCTATACCTTAGCAAGCTGAGAGAACTCTCTCAGTTAGGGCCGCCGTTTGTTTCGCGTAAAACTCCGTAATTCGTAAATGACTTACTATCCAGTTACAACTACGGCGTTTGTTTGGACCGTAATTCGTAAAAGACTTACGTACTCAACTAACACTCACTTGCAACCCAGTTATCACTCACTTACAGCCCAGTTACAGTTAATTTTGTGATCATACAAATTTGAAATTTTTTTTTATATTAATATTAAAAATTTTTAATATTTAACTTTTTTAATATTTATTTGCAGTATTAAAATTTTAAAATCACCAAATAGTAATTTTGTGATTAACTTTTTCACTTGACTTATACATTACGACAACCAAACACCGTAAAATACAGTACACTTTCCCACTTTACAATTTTATATTACCAACCAAACACCGTAAATTTACATACATGTAACTCATTTACAATTGTAAAAGACTTTACCAATTACAACTACGAATTACGGCCAGTTACGACAACCAAACAGACCCTTAGCATTGCAACCTGATCACAGTCCTAAAAAATTTTTAGATATTCTCAGTCTAATTAGCACTGTGACCATGGTCGCAGTCCTCAAAAAAATACTACGATCAGGGGTGGCAATTGGGTCGGTCGGGTCGACCCGACCCGATTACTGCTCGACCCGTATAATAATCGGGTCGGGTCGACCCGACCCGATTATTATATGGGTTAAAATTTCAGACCCGACCCGACCCGGCTTAGTCGGGTCGACCCGACCCGACCCGTTTGACCCGATTATTAAACCTTAAATACAATTTCTTACACTATATTACCAAATTATTGGGTGGTATAGCTGGTGATCGCACTAAATTCACACACTAGAAGTCATGAGTTTGAAAATGAGCTCACGCATATTTTTTACAATTTAATTTAGGCGAAGGGGAGGAGGCGTGGGCGGCAGCGGAGGAGATCAAGGCGAAGAGGCCGAGGAGGAGAGAGAATAATCGGGTCTGGCGGGTCGCGACCCGTCTGCCACCCCTAACTACGATCATGGTAGCAGCCCTCACAAAACCACTGTGACTATTGTAGTGCTGCGAAAAATCCGTGACTAAGACGTCACTGCTAGCTAAGAGAATTTCTCAACTGGCGGCTGAGGTACATACCCCCCACCACCCATATATAGACCCACCCACCCACGCCACCTCTCTCTCGTCTCTCTCTCTCTCTCTCTCTCTAATATATATATATATATATATATATATCTATATATATATATATATATATTATATATATATATAATTATATATATATATATATATATGGGTAAAGTGTACCTAGTAGGTCTCCTTAGATTACAATCTAAGGAGGAGGCTTAAAACCCCAACATTTCAAAAAAATTTTACAATCCGACCTCACATTATCATCTTCATGTTCTAAGATGTACATATATAAAAAATCAAATGATATGAATTTCGTTTTCTTATTGATCTAATCGTTCCATTTTGTTCTACTTTTAAAAAACCGTTAATATTTGAACCCAAAGAAAATAGAGTAAACGAACCCAAAATCACTTGATTTTTTATATGTATACATCTTAAAACATGAAGTTGATAATGTGCGGTCGGATCGTGAAATTATTTTTGGGATGTTGAAGTATTAAGCCTTCTCCTTAGATTGTAATCTAAGGAGACGGCTTAAACACTAACATCCCAATTTTTTTTAAGATCCGACTGCACATTATCATATTCATGTTATAAGATGTATGCATATAAAAATCACGTGATTTGAAGTTTGTTTACTCTATTTTCTTTGGGTTCAAACATTAACGATTTTTAAACAATAAAACAAAATGGAACGATTAGATCAATGAGTAAATGAACTTCAAATCACGTGATTTTTTATATGCGTACATCTTATAACATGTGTAACACCCCGCTCCCAGAATACGTACTTAGTTGCGTATTCAGATTTTCGATCGTATTTTTCGATTTACTTTCTGTATTTGTTTTGTATTGGAATTCGTTATATGATCATTTTGTCTTGGACCTGGGTTCGTGGACTCGGAGTCAGCCCTAATCTGAACCGAGGCCTGATCCTAGAGTATTGCTCGATTGGACATTCCGGAATTCCGATTTGACTGATTTCAGTTTTAAACATCATTTCCCAATATTTTAGGTTTTCTATGATTTTCTGGAATTTTCCTGAATTAAATTGGGAATCTTCAAAACCGGTGTCGACCAGTGCCGCTGACCGATTCCCGGATTTTTAATTTACAAACAGATTGGAATTACTAGAAGGCCTTTTTACATTATTTCTTAAAACCACATTTCCTATCTAAATACTTTTTCTGAGGATTTTATGAATTTATGAAAATTCCACCGGATTCGGTATCGGCCAGTATCGCTGGTTGATTCCAGGATTTTTAGTTTACAATTGGAAATGAATTTCTGAATTCCGCTTTCACTTTACTTCTTAAAACCATATTTTCTTTTTTAATACATTTTCTGAGATTTTTCAGAATTTATCAAAATCGGGCCGACCCGGTGTGGACCGGTATCGGCGGTTGACTTCCGGATTTTTAATTTGAAATGGAATTTTATTTCTGAAAACCGATTTCATATTATTCCTCAGGATGATGTTTCTACCTCTGGGTATTTTTGGGGATTTTTCTGGAACAGTCGATATTTCGCGGCCATATTATAATATTATTATTTTTTTCCAATCTTTCTTTTCTCTTTCTTTCCTTTCTTTTCTCCCACCAACCGCAGCCCACTCCCCCACGTGGGAGACACCCCCCCTCATTTAATTCCCTCTCCCATCCATCCCATCTCCATCACTTCCTTTTTCCTTTTCTTTTTCCTTTCTTTTTCTTTATTTTCTTCTTCCCCTCTTCTCATTTCTTTTCTTCCTCTTCTCCTCCAAGAGAGGACAACACCCAACCGGCCACCACCATCGCCGGCGCCACCGGCCACCACGACGCGGCGAGAGACCCCCAAAATCCGGCCACCTCCTTTCCCCTCCTTTTCTTTTCCTTTCTTTCTTTTTCTTTTCTTTTCATTTCCCTTCCTTCCTCCCACTGATCCGGCCGCGGCGACCTCAACCGCCGCCAGCCTCTCCTCCTCCGGCGCCCCGGCGTGGGCAGACCGCCGCGCGCGAGGCCGGCGGCCTGGGCGTGGCCGGGGGGCCTCGCGCCCCCTGTGCGCTGCTGTGGAGGGGCAAGCCCCCTCCTTCTTCTCCTTGGGGTGGCCGGCGCCACCCCAAGTCTGGGCGCCGCCGGCGGTGCGCCGACGGCCGTGGGCGGCCAGGGGCCCGCCTGGGCCCCCTGTGCGTGTGTTGAGGGGGGGCAACAGCCCCCCTCTCTTCCTCTCTGTTGAGGGGGCAGCGGCCCCCTCTTTTTCTCCTCCTCTCCTGGGGAGTGGCCGGCGCCACTCCCCCGCCGGTGGCTGGTGCCGCCCGGCTCCGCCACCTGGCCCGCGGCCAGGCCGAGCGCCCCCAGAGGGGGGCGCTGTGTGCGGGAGCCAGGGGGGCAACCCCCCTTCCCTTTCTTTCTCTCTCCCTGGTTCTCTCTCTCTCTCCTGCCTTCATCTCTCTCTCTCTCTGGACCTCTCACTCTCTCCTGGGTCTCTCTCTCTCTTCCTGGTTCCTCTTCCTGTTCGTCTTCTCCATTTGGAAAATGACTCTTATCAGGCCGGCCACTCCTTTTGGATTGGGGCCGAGCTCTTCTTCGTCGGCAACGTCTCCGATGGTTATTCCGGTAATCGTTTACGATTATTCTGGTAATCATTTCGGACAATATCAACGGTGATCATTCCGGTAATCGTTCACGATTATTCCGGTGATCATTCCGGCTCCGGTGATTATTCCGGTAATCGTTCACGATTATTCCGGTAATCACTTCGGTGACAATTGCAACGACACCACCACCAAAGAGATCACCTTTTCCCTGTCTCTCTCTTTCTATCTGTTGATTGTTAGACGCGGATCTCACTCCCGCGCCCAGGCAATTCCTTACGCGAGTCTTCGCGTTCTTGGTATCTGTTAACGCGATCTACGCGTTCTTGTATCGGCGCAACGCGGAGCTCATGTCCGCGTCTGTGTTCTATTCATTCTGACGTGACGCGGAGTCCAGACTCGCGTCTGCGTTCCTCTCATGTTAACACGACGCGGAGATAATACCCGCGTCTGTGTTCTCCTCGTGCTAACGCGACGCGGGACCCACGACCGCGTCTGCGTTTCTCCTCGCGTCCTGATTTAAACGCGGGCCTCGAACCCCGCGTTTGTGGCTCCCACGCGACGCGACTCCCGCGTCCGTGATTCCTGCGTTTGCTAATCCCGCGACGCGACTCCCGCGTCTGCGACCCCCGCGTCTCACTCTAAAAACCCGCGTCTCCCTGTGTCTCTTTCTCTCTCTAGGTTTCTCCCTCTTTCTCTCTCTAACTCTTTCTCTCTCCTCTTCACTTTCTCCCTCTAAATTATTATATTTTATTATAATTATGGCGCGTGCGCGAGTTCCATGGATTTTAGACTTTTCGGCAGTTCCGGTGATTTAGGCGAGTGTCCTCGCTCTCGCCTCCATTTGGGTTTCCCCGCTTTGTCGGGTCGACATGTATTTTACTTCATGTTTCCATGTATTATGTATTGGGCTGAGTCCCTGTATCTGTGTATGGCCGAGTGCCAATGACTGGACATGTATTGCTCTGTGACGCATGCTTGTACTAGGGTAGTTTCATTCTTGTACATATACCATGCCTGTGATGTATTTTACTGCTTTATACTATGCGTGGCCGACCCTTCAGCCTCCGGTCACTCACTATCTCGAAAGAGACGTGATTGGGACCGTCAGGTTTCTCTGGACCCTTCAGCCTCGGTCACTCACTATCTCGAAAGGGACGTGATTGGGACCGTCAGGTTTCTCAGCCGTCTGGTGAGCATACTTAGCGCTCAGTGCTTTATTCACTAAATTCGTTTGGGCGAGTTGCTGCCGGATTTTCTACTCGTATCCTAGACCGAGTATCCCGGTAACCTCGCAGAGCGCATTAGTGTCTAAACTCTGTTCGCTGCCTGTGCCTCTAGCTTGTTCAGCTCCGCCTGGTTATCATGATCAGCGTTCAGCACTTTACCACTAGATTCGTCTAGGTGAGTTGCTGCCGGATTTACCGCTCGCACTTCACCGAGTCGTCCCGGTAACCTCGCCAGACGCTCCAGTGTTAAATACTGCTTGCTGTCTGTACTTCCAGCTTGCTCAGCTCCGCTTGATTGTGCTCAGCTACTATTCTATCACATGCCATGTATTTACCTGATATCTTAACACTTACCGTGCCATTACTTCATGCCTGTCATTTACATATTACTATTTAACACATGTATATCACCTGACAACTGATTTGTTATCACCTAAATCGGACATGACTTGCCACCGGACTAATATCAATCGCTTGACATGACTGGTCACCTGTCTAATATCATCCTCCTGTCATGCTATCACTGACACCCGGCATGATATACTTGACTCTCATGATTCTCACGATAACGGGAATGATGACCTGACATCTTGATAGTACAAAACTGTACTCCTGTTACTCATGTGATACCTTATAGTACGAACCAGTACTCCTGAGATACATGCATTCCCGACTTGTTCTTGCTCATTCCCGGAATCTGATAATCATCTAATAATCATAAAAGGAACAACTTGCATCGGGTCGGGGAAAACTTGCGGCTATCAATATGTGTTCGTGTTTACAGTGGTATTAGGCATGTTGTGCAACTAAAACTTCCGGTCTGACCTGTGGGCCTCCAGGCGACCGAGGGGAGTGCTGGCTCCCTCCTTCCTGGTACCATCATGATAAGGGCATACATAAGTCCCTCCTGTTAGCCTTGCGGCTGGTTCCGTTACCAAGCAACGGAACAATCCTGGGCCGTGTCCCGGGTATGTACGGGACCCACTGTAAACATAGTTCGTTGATACCCCCGCTGGTTTCCAATAACAATCTTACTTTACTCGGATATGGATATATGTGTGCTGGGACGCTAGTTCACATATCTAGATATCAGGGTAAGACGAGTAATAATAAAGTGTCAAGATAATAACCGGCTCTTTAAGTTGTAAGTAGAGGTATGTGGAATGGGACGCATACTGAAGCCTGCGACTTAAACGGCTATGAATCTGTGATATGCCTTACCATATTTGCTTGTCCTAGATTTTACTTCGGATTTTCGGCTTTATGAGTATTATCGTATTAACTGCTCATACTCTGCTTTATCCCTTGTATCCACTTGCCTCCTGTTCATTATCTTATCATGCCTGAGTACAGTCGGGTTCTATGTGCTTGGATTATGGTGACATGAGATAAAGGTATATAGATGAGGGTTTCCTTGTTTGGATTATTCCTTCGACGTACTAGTCTTATGGAGCCGTGATCTGATACCATACAATCAGATTTGTTCGTCCTCGGCTTTATTTGGTTTTATCGCTTTACATATACTTACCCTTGCTCGCCACTTGGCTTTTGCTTCACCTCTCGCCTGGGGAGTTTCATCTGACTCCCCTGGATCCTCATGTCCAGGTCATGGAGCTTGGAGCGTGTGGATTCTCCCAGTTGCTGATCAGAGTGGCGCAGCTGTAGCGTGGATCTCCATCAGACCATCTGGAGCTCTATCCTTCCAGGCCCCCTGTGTGCCTCTCGAGTTTTCCTTTAGTAAACTCGCGAGTGCCCTTTTTACTGTTCACTCTTGTATATCTCCCTGTATTCTCGCAATTGCGCCATTCTGGTGATGTAATATTATTGTAATATCGGATCACCTCTGGTGATAACTTTGTAATTGTACTCATATGTTAGAATGTATAATGCACCACTTGCTTTCGTACTCTGATTCTTGCTTGTACTGATGCTTAGCGTATATACGTGAGGGTATTTCTGACCTGCGTATATACGTTGCAGTAACGTCTCCGTACCCTCAGGATCGGGCGTTACAGGTTGGTATCAGAGCTTAGGCTCTCACCTCCTCAGTACGTCCCAGACGGCAAATTAATGGTAAAGAAATTTGCAACTGGAATGCATAAGTCCTGGTTATACATTCCAACTACAAGTACAGAGTTATCTATTTTTCTTGATCATCTTTCCTTTGATTCCTAATCTTTCCATCCTTCCCCTGTTTTGGTTTTTCGAAGCCTTATACCAACTTAAGATATGGATATACTAGAGAGGTAGTGGCTGGTTCTGGATGAAGCTATGAGATGATCTCTTCGCCAACTCTATGAAGCTCGGGTATTCTCAGGATTGATCTCGAATGGGTTATCTTTCAGAAGTCAGTAGTCGGATTCTCTACGGATATTCTATATTCTCGGCTATATCTTTCAGAGTGATTGATGCATGGTATTCGGAATTCTTAATTATCGGTCTTCTTTATTATGCTCAGGACTATCAGGGTTTCTTTATCTTTGGTGTTCTGGCTCATTCTCAGAGTGATACTAAGTATGCAGTACAGCTGAATTCTATTGCTAAGCTGTGTTATCAGTCAGTATTATTCGGCATTGTTCGAAGATTTATACAGCCGGAAGTGCAGAAGATTTCTATATTCTGGTTATGATCAGTCAACTTGAGGGCCCTACCTATAGTACTTCATATCTTAATTGGTATAATCCCGTCCTTGTCCTCCTTGTGTTCAATTTACCTTTATCGAAATTGCGAGGACGCATTTTTTTGTAACGTGGATGGATTGTAACACCCCGCTCCCAGAATACGTACTTAGTTGCGTATTCAGATTTTCGATCGTATTTTTCGATTTACTTTCTGTATTTGTTTTGTATTGTGAATTCGTTATATGATCGTTTTGTCTTGGACCTGGGTTCGTGGACTCGGAGTCAGCCCTAATCTGAACCGAGGGCCCGATCCTAGAGTATTGCTCGATTTGGACATTCCGGAATTCCGATTTGACCGATTTCAGTTTTTAACATCATTTCCCAATATTTAGGTTTTCTATGATTTTCTGGAATTTTCCTGAATTAAATTGGAATCTTCAAAACCGGTGTCGACCAGTGCCGCTGACCGATTCCCGAATTTTTAATTTACAAACAGATTGGAATTACTAGAAGTGCTTTTTTACATTATTTCTTAAAACCACATTTCCTATCTAAATACTTTTTTCTGAGGATTTTATGAATTTATGAAAATTCCACCGGATTCGGTATCGGCCAGTATCGCTGGTTGATTCCAGGATTTTTAGTTTACAATTGGAAATGAATTTCTGAATTCCGCTTTCACTTTACTTCTTAAAACCATATTTTCTTTTTTAATACATTTTCTGGGATTTTTCAGAATTTATCAAAATCGGGCCGACCGGTGTGGACTGGTATCGGCGGTGACTTCCGGATTTTTAATTTGAAAATGGGATTTTATTTCTGAAAACTGATTTCATATTATTCCTCAGGATGATGTTTTCTACCTCTGGGTATTTTTGGGGATTTTTCTGGAACAGTCGATATTTCGCGGCCATATTATAATATTATTATTTTTCCAATCTTTCTTTTCTTTCTTTCTTTCCTTTCTTTTCTCCCACCAACCGCAGCCCACTCCCCACGTGGGAGACACCCCCCCTCATTTAATTCCCTCTCCCATCCATCCCATCTCCATCACTTCCTTTTTCCTTTTTCTTTTTCCTTTCTTTTTCTTTATTTTCTTCTTCCCCTCTTCTCATTTCTTTTCTTCCTCTTCTCCTCCAAGAGAGGACCAACACCCAACCGGCCACCACCATCGCGGCGCCACCGGCCACCACGACGCCGGCGAGAGACCCCCCAAAATCCGGCCACCTCCTTTCCCTCTCCTTTTCTTTTCCTTTCTTTCTTTTTCTTTTCTTTTCATTTCCCTTCCTTCCTCCCACTGATCCGGCCGCGGCGACCTCAACCGCCGCCGGCCTCCTCCTTCGGCGCCCCGGCGTGGGCAGACCGCCGCCGGCGCGAGGCCGGCGGCCTGGGCGTGGCCGGGGGGCCTCGCGCCCCCTGTGCGCTGCTGTGGAGGGGGCAAGCCCCTCCTTCTTCTCCTTGGGGTGTGTGTTGACACTTAAAAAAGACAAGATTCTCGTTGGTCCGAACGATGTCTAAAACTTGTTGACATTTACAAAGATAAGGGACAGACGAGCTGAAGACCAGTTTTCATCCATCTCCAAGGGACAAGGAAGCGGTTTGGACTCCACTGATCCAGCAAGCAGAACAGTGAACCGGATTGTTTCTAAACAGACCTCAGCAGGTCTAAAATGCTAGCATTTAGCATTACATTAGCCCAAGGAGATAGCCTCGTTTGAGAGGCTAGCATCATCCAGAGCATCGCCAGGAAGCTAACTGATAGCTTCGCCGAAAAGCCTCTTTTCGGACCTCGCCAAGAGTTGCCTCTAGCTCCGCTATGAGCTTCAAAAGCGGGCAGCTCCGCTATTAGTTTGCTATGGTCAACCTTTGACAATCAAATCTCCTGATAAGATCGGATCCAAGCAAATCAAACCAATCGGGATTCAAATATGGCAGGTGATTGCCGCAATCTCTTGACTCTCTTGAAACGAGTAGAGGATCAGGGGAAATCCTCCAACGATATGGAAAGGATCAAAACAAATCAGAAAGATCAACCGACTTGCCATTTTCTAGCTCCGCAGAAGCTATCCTAGCCTCGCAGCAAGGCTACTTTCCAGATTTAAACAGATTCGGTTCAATCTGTTTCCATATCTTCAAGGGGACGATTATACCCTTGCTCTCCCTATAAATAGCCCGCCAGGGGCACAAGGGAAGAAAAAAAAAGAGGGAGGCGGTCAAAAGGCTTCCAGAGATCGGCGATCAATCAAAGTGGGCTTCTGCTCCCAAATCAATCCTCTGCTGATCAGGAGAATCGGACTTCTTCATAACGCACGTGCGTTCTCTAATTCAGAGACCTTTTGTGACGCCCCGATCCTGGCGGATACGGACACGTCACCGCGACGTATATACGTAGGTCAGAACTGCCCCCACGTATATACGCTAAGCGTAAAAGTACAATACAATACAGGATCAGAGTATAACACAAGCGTGGTATATTCATATATGCCAACAATAAAGTACAAGTACAAGTTATGAACTGATACACTTTACAAGTGTTTTGTTTCACAACCAAGTCCAAAAGAAGATATACAAATGTATACAAGATGCTCACGTAAGAAAGGAAGACGCGTGAGCCAAAAATGAAGAGTACGGCACTGGAGGAACTAGAGCTGGTCGGCCTGCTCACTGAAGTACTCTTGGTCCTCAGTGGATGGATCCACTTCGTTCCAAGTCTCGGAATCTGAATATGCAAATCCACAGAATCAAGACATATAACAATAAACGAGATATGGCCAAATGGCTAATGGATACGAGTAAATAAGATATAGCAATATAAAGGATAAAGCATGGAAATCCAAAGTCCTAAAACAATACATCTACAATTAATGTCTTATTATTATTACTTGTTTCATCGTGATATCTAGCTATGTGGTCCAGCGTCCCAGTGCACATAGATCCATATCCCAATAAAGCAAGGGGGTTATTGGAAATCAGCGGTTGTATCGATGAACTATGTTTACAGTGGATCCCGTGCATGCCCGGGATAACGGCCCAATAATGTTCCGTGCTTGTAACGGAACCCAGCCGCTAGGCCTCAATAAAAGGGACTTATGTATGCCCTTATCAATATGGTACCAGCAATACAGGGAGCAAGCTCTCCCCTCAGTCCCCTGGTGTACCGCAGGTCAGACTGGAACATGGGTTGCACAACACTTCCTAAAACCACTGTAAACACGAACACAATCGATATCCGCATGGTCTCCCCCGGACCCAATATAAGTTGGTCTATTTTATGTAAAGGTCAAATCAATCATGCTTGGTACAAGTGATAGCATGATAAAGTGGAGATATACATTTTAATTAACAAGTCTAACATGAAGATACATGGTAACATGTCATGAAGTATAAGCCATGAGATCCATCAAGTAACATGTCATGTGGTATCAATTAGGAAGCATAAACAATACTAGCATATCATACATGTATCAATGAACGATCAAAATTTAAAACAAAAAAGAAAACAGAAGTCTGGCACAGTTTTGAACTGGCGGTCGACCTCCGGTCGAGTGCCGGTCGACCGGGGTTTGTGAAGGCGGTAGGGTTGCCAGTCGACTGCCGGTCGACTGGCCAAAGTGCGTGAGCTCCAGAATCGACCGGTCGACTGCCGGTCGACTGGGCTTTGCAAGGGCGGTAGGGTATCGGTCGACTGCCGGTCGACCGTACCGAATCTGGAGCTCCAGGTGAGCTCCAGGTCTCCTAGCCGGTCGACTGGTCTATGGACCGGTCGACCGCTAGCCCAATTCTGTGCACGTTTGTGCATATCGGTCGACTGCCCCCATAGGGCCGGTCGACCGATGTTCTGAAATAGGCTGTGGTCTGACTAAAAATCCAGATTTTGTGGTGGTTGTTTTGAATGGATAAAAATAGGATTTTTATAACATAAAGTGACATGATCTATCAATACAAGTATGCTAAGAATATTACTAGTCTTGGTGAGTAAAGATACTCACCTCGAACGGTCGTTTGGAGTTTCTACGAGTTCCGGACGAGCCGAAATACCAACTTGATTCTCGGCGATAACTCGGACGATCCCAAAATCCAAGTTGCGGTTCTTGAGATGGCAAGGAGACCTAGGGTTTGCTTTGAGAAAGAGAGAGATTTTGCTAAGGTTGGAATTCTTGAGGAAATGAAGTAAAGGATGAAAATGTAAAGGGTTTGGTTTAAATAGGATTTTGAATTTGTAAAGGGGATGGAATTTTAAGAAAGAGAGGGGCTTTTGTGCAAATGTGTAAATGAGATATTTTCTTGACCAATCAAATGAAGCCAAGTGGAGATGAGGTGGCTTCCTTGGCCAATCAAATGGAGCCATTTGGAGGTGAGGTGGAGGGTCATTAATGAAGCAATTAATGTGGAAGAGTGTGGAAAGTGGAGAGGTGGAAATAATTGGGATTTTTGGAAATTCAAAACTCTTTTGGCTTAATGAAGAAGGAAGAGAAAATAGAAAAAGAAAAAGAAGGAAAATTAAATTGAAAGGATATTTTCCCTAACTCAGAAAATTATGAAATTAAAACCGTGGGTTCCCGGGACAAAGTCGAAAGTACGGAAAACATTTCGGAAATACCGGATACGTCCCGAAATCAAGTATCTCGGAACGACTCCAAATTTTCACCAAAAATCTATAATAATATAAAAAGACTTAAAATGAAGTCCTTTCTGAGAAATACCTTATAGTTTTAATTATAAAATCCCGGTATCAGTAATTTACCGACTCCGTGGGAATTTTCACAAAATCCTAAAATCCTCAGAAAAAGGCTTTATTTAAGAAATAGGATTCTAATTAATAAAGTCTAAAGGACTTTCTGAAAATTCCTAACAGTTTGGAAAATACAAATCAGAAAATTGATCAGCGGCGCTGGTCGACACCGGTTTTGAAGAAATTCATTTTAATTCTAGAAAATTCCAGAAAATCACATAAAATCTAATAAATTGGAAAATGATATTTGAAATTGAAATCGGATAAATACGGAAGGTAATTCGGAAAATACGGTTGAAAAGCTGAATACGCAACAAAGTACGTATTCCGGAAACGAGGTATTACAATCTACCCACCTTACAAAAATTTCGTCCTCGAAATTTCGCAAGATGAAAGACAACAAGGAAAGACATGATAGATGGAATATAACGGTAGAGATAGAAGGGAAGAGTCTTACCAAGTGGTGAAGAGTTGCGGGTATCGTTCTCGGATGACGTCCTCTCGCTCCCATGTGGCCTCTCCTGGCACATGGCGGTTCCAAGACACTAATACTAAAGGTATATCCTTGCTCTTCAGTGTCTTGACACTCCTGTCTAAGATGGCCATTGGCTGCTCCTGATAAGATAAGTCTGGTTGTAACTCCAGTTCGGAATGATCTAAAATATGGCTGTCATCCCTCACATATCTTCTTAACTGAGACACGTGGAAAACATTATGAACTCCGTCCAACGATGGCGGCAGCGCCAATCGATAAGATACATCTCCCACTCGATCCAATATCTCGAATGGGCCGATATACCTTGGACTTAGTTTCCCACGAGTGCCGAAACGGATCACTCCCTTAGTCGGTGAAATCTTCAGGAACACATGATCTCCAACTCCGAATTCCAATGGCCTCCTCCGAGAATCTGCCCAACTCTTTTGCCTGCTCTGAGCTGCCCTGAGATGATCCCTGATAATCTTGATTTTCTCCGTCGTCTGGATCAACATCTCTGGTCCCAATAAACTCCGCTCACCGACCTCATCCCAACAAATCGGTGATCGACACTTCCTCCCATACAGTGCCTCAAAAGGTGCCATCTTTATACTTGCCTGGTAACTGTTGTTATAAGAAAACTCGGCCAAGTGTAGATGGTCTTCCCAAGAACCTCCAAACTCAATCATGCAAGCTCTAAGCATGTCCTCGAGGATCTGGATGGTCCGCTCCGACTGTCCGTCCGTCTGGGGATGATAAGCTGTACTGAACTTCAGACGAGTGCCCAGACTCTCTTGGAGACTCTCCCAAAAGTGAGATCTGAATCTCGTATCTCTGTCTGAAACAATACTGACTGGCACTCCATGCAGACGGACCACTTCCTTCATATACTTCTCCGCCAACACCTCTGTCGTCTGACCGACCCGGAATGGTATGAAGTGGGCCGACTTAGTGAGACGGTCAATGATAACCCACACAGCATTATTACCCTTGGGACTACGAGGTAATGCTGTGACGAAGTCCATAGTGATATGCTCCCACTTCCACTCAGGTATTGGCAAAGGTTGCAGAAGTCCAGCCGATCTCTGATGCTCGATCTTTATTTGCTGGCACACCAAGCACTTAGCCACAAATTGAGCTATCTCTCTCTTCATGGCATTCCACCAGAAGTGCTTCTTCAGGTCTTGGTACATCTTGTTTCCCCCCGGGTGTATAGAGTAGGCTGAACTGTGTGCTTCAGCCAAAATCTTCTGTCTCACTTCTCCCTGGGGAACACAAAGCCTATCTCCAAAGCACAAGGCATCATCAGGACGAATACAGATATCCGTCCTCAATCCAGCCTCGACCTGATCTCTAAATGTCTGGAGTCTGGGATCCTCCTTCTGGGCTTCCTTAATCTCCTCTATCAGTGAAGACTGGATCTGTAAAGCCATAAGCTGTCCTGTCTTCTCAGCTCCTCGGACCACCATCAAATCCAATCGGATGAAATCCCGAATCAAGTCCTCCTGCTGAGTGAACTGGACAAGTACTCTGTTCTCTGGCATCCTACTCAAAGCATCCGGGACTGTATTGACCTTGCCTGGATGATATTGCAAGTCAATGTCGTAGTCTGCCATAAGCTCCAGCCACCGCCTCTGCCTCATATTCAACTCCTTCTGCGAGAAGATATACTTGAGGCTCTTGTGATCTGTATATATCAGCACTCTATCTCCCAGAAGATAGTGCCTCCAAATCTTTAATGCAAAGATCACTGCTGCCAACTCCAGATCATGAGTTGGGTAATTCCTCTCATGAGGTTTCAACTGCCTGGATGCATATGCGATAACATGATCATGTTGCATAAGCACGCATCCTAGGCCTTTACCTGAGGCATCACTAAAGATGACCATCCCTCCTCTCCCTGAGGGAGTTCTCAAGATAGGAGCTGAAATGAGCTTTTGCTTCAACTGCTCGAAGGCTGCATCACACTCCTCTGTCCAGATGTACTTCTCCCCTTTCCTGGTAAGCTTCGTCAATGGAGCTGCAATCCGAGAGAAATCCTGGATGAAGCGTCTGTAGTATCCAGCTAGTCCAAGAAAGCTCTTTATCTCTGTCACTGTCCTCGGGACTGGCCACTCCTTTACTGCTTGTACCTTGCCCGGATCAACGGATACACCTTCTGCTGACACCACATGTCCGAGGAATGCTATACTGTCTAGCCAGAACTCGCACTTGCTCCTCTTGGCATGAAGCTGCTCCTGCTGAAGTGTCTGCAACACAATCTTCAAGTGTTCTTCATGCTCCTTCCTGTTCTTAGAATAAATCAAGATGTCGTCGATGAAGACAACAACAAACTGATCCAAGAAGGGTGAGAACACTCGGTTCATCAAGTCCATAAACACTGCAGGGGCATTAGTGACTCCGAAAGGCATAACAAGAAACTCGTAGTGGCCATATCGGGTCCTAAATGCCGTCTTCAGTCTATCCTCCTTCTTCACTCTCAACTGATGATAGCCCGACTGTAAGTCCAACTTGGAGAATACACGGGCTCCATGAAGCTGATCAAATAAGTCATCTATTCTGGGAAGGGGATACCTGTTCTTGATGGTGACTTTGTTTAACTCCCTATAGTCAATACAAAGTCTCTTGCTACCATCCTTCTTATTGGCCAACAATACTGGAGCTCCCCACGGTGAAGTACTTGGCCTGATCAATCCCTTATCTGATAACTCCTGCAGCTGCTTCTTCAGGATTTCCAACTCTGTTGGTGCCATCCTGTACGGAGCCTTAGATATAGGAGATGCCCCTGGGATAGTCTCAATGGAGAACTCAATCGTCCTGACAGGTGGCAATCCTGTAATCTCCGCAAACACCTCCGGGAATTCATCCCACACTGGCACCTTCTGCTTCTGAACTTCCGATGAAATGATCTGCTTTCCCTTAGTGGACTTCACTTCTCCACTAAACTGAAACTCAGGCTGATGGGGAATTCTAAAATTGATCTTCTTCTCTCTACAATCAATTATAGCATGATACTGACTGAGCCAGGTCATGCCTAAGATCACATCGTACCCCTTAGTATCGAGCACGAGCATATCTATGGCTAAGACCTTGTCACACAGTTCTACTGGACAGTCAGTACATACTCTAGATGATAAGACTACCCCATTCCGGTACTTATCTCCCACTTGTGGTCTAGTAATCTAACAGGAATAGAATGGACGGCCACAAATTTATCGGAGATGTAACAATGGGATGCGCCTGAATCAAATAAGGCGAGAACCGGATGTGAATGTACACTGATGTTACCTGTAATCACCTCCTCTGATGCCTCAGCCTCTGCCTCCGTCAGGTTGTAAGCCTGACCCCTGCCACGCCCGGCTGCTGTCCTGCCTCCTTTCTGCACTGGGCGTATCATATGCTGTGGAGGAAGGGGTGGTCTCCTCACCACTGGCCCCTGGTCTCTCCTCACTGCCGGTCCCTGACTTCTCTGCCCAAGCGGTCCTGGTACTACCCGCTGTCCACTCGGCCCTGGAAGTGCTGGCAAGGTCTGGTTGGTTGTCCCAAATCTCCGGTGTGGACAAGTCTCTACTGCATGATCTCGAGACCCACACCATAAACACAAACCATTTGCCCTCCGGCAATTGGGTCGAATGTGCCCTAGCTTCCCACAAAAGTTGCAGACAGGAAGTGATTGGGCTGGCTGATAAGGCGCTGGTCTGAAAGGCTGCCTCTGGATCTTCGCCACTCTGAATGGAACTCCTCGCCCCATAGGCACAAATGGCCTCTTCATGGCCTGCTGTCCCATCTGATCCCCCCAAGTCTTCTCAAACCCCCGCTCTACTTTCCGAGCGGTAGAGAGAACACTTGCATATGTCTTCAACTCCTGAGACATCATGTACATCTGAATATCCATCCGAAGACCCTTCTGAAACCTGCTCGCTCGCTTCTCTTCGTCCGTCACCATATAAGGAGCGAAACGGCTGAGTCTAAGGAAGTCTGCTGCATATTCATCTACCGACTTGTTTCCCTGCTTGAGCCCGATGAATTGCTCCTCCATCTCCTCCTGTGCTGTAGCCGGAAAGAAGCGGCTGTAGAAACTCTTGGAGAAGGTAGCCCAAGTGATAGGCCTCTCCAAGCGAGCCTCCTCTGCAAGCCACCAAGTCCGAGCTATGTCCTTCAGCTGGATCTTAGCGACCTCAACTTGACTCTCCTGTGGGACACGAGCTGCGGTCAGCAGGTCTGTCGTGTCCGTCAACCATTGTTCTGCCTCCAATGGCTCCTCACTCCCCGTGAACACTGCAGGCTGCAATCTCCGGAAATCCGATACATTCCCCGGCTTTGGTTCCTTTGGGGCTGTTAGCTCTTGCCTCAGGAGCTCAGTCTGCTGCTGCTGTACTTCCACCTGTTGTTGCTGGGTCACCATCATGGCTTGAATGATCCTCAGCACATCAACATTCTCTCCTCCTACTGGTCCATTGGGTCCATTCGGGACTTGCCCGACATTGTTCCGACCCGAGCGACGCTCCATACCGTATGATAACTGGAATTGAAAACAATGGAAGGGAGTTTAGGATACGAAGGAATTGATAATTGAAGGAAGCAAGACGGACTCTATAACTTTGTACATTATAATTGGCATAAGCAAATTACTAGAATTTGCCACTTGATTGTACTTTAGGTTTAAGAGCCTAGGCTCTGATACCAACCTGTAACGCCCCGATCCTGGCGGATACGGACACGTCACCGCGACGTATATACGTAGGTCAGAACTGCCCCCACGTATATACGCTAAGCGTAAAAGTACAATACAATACAGGATCAGAGTATAACACAAGCGTGGTATATTCATATATGCCAACAATAAAGTACAAGTACAAGTTATGAACTGATACACTTTACAAGTGTTTTGTTTCACAACCAAGTCCAAAAGAAGATATACAAATGTATACAAGATGCTCACGTAAGAAAGGAAGACGCGTGAGCCAAAAATGAAGAGTACGGCACTGGAGGAACTAGAGCTGGTCGGCCTGCTCACTGAAGTACTCTTGGTCCTCAGTGGATGGATCCACTTCGTTCCAAGTCTCGGAATCTGAATATGCAAATCCACAGAATCAAGACATATAACAATAAACGAGATATGGCCAAATGGCTAATGGATACGAGTAAATAAGATATAGCAATATAAAGGATAAAGCATGGAAATCCAAAGTCCTAAAACAATACATCTACAATTAATGTCTTATTATTATTACTTGTTTCATCGTGATATCTAGCTATGTGGTCCAGCGTCCCAGTGCACATAGATCCATATCCCAATAAAGCAAGGGGGTTATTGGAAATCAGCGGTTGTATCGATGAACTATGTTTACAGTGGATCCCGTGCATGCCCGGGATAACGGCCCAATAATGTTCCGTGCTTGTAACGGAACCCAGCCGCTAGGCCTCAATAAAAGGGACTTATGTATGCCCTTATCAATATGGTACCAGCAATACAGGGAGCAAGCTCTCCCCTCAGTCCCCTGGTGTACCGCAGGTCAGACTGGAACATGGGTTGCACAACACTTCCTAAAACCACTGTAAACACGAACACAATCGATATCCGCATGGTCTCCCCCGGACCCAATATAAGTTGGTCTATTTTATGTAAAGGTCAAATCAATCATGCTTGGTACAAGTGATAGCATGATAAAGTGGAGATATACATTTTAATTAACAAGTCTAACATGAAGATACATGGTAACATGTCATGAAGTATAAGCCATGAGATCCATCAAGTAACATGTCATGTGGTATCAATTAGGAAGCATAAACAATACTAGCATATCATACATGTATCAATGAACGATCAAAATTTAAAACAGAAAAGAAAACAGAAGTCTGGCACAGTTTTGAACTGGCGGTCGACCTCCGGTCGAGTGCCGGTCGACCGGGGTTTGTGAAGGCGGTAGGGTTGCCAGTCGACTGCCGGTCGACTGGCCAAAGTGCGTGAGCTCCAGAATCGACCGGTCGACTGCCGGTCGACTGGGCTTTGCAAGGGCGGTAGGGTATCGGTCGACTGCCGGTCGACCGTACCGAATCTGGAGCTCCAGGTGAGCTCCAGGTCTCCTAGCCGGTCGACTGGTCTATGGACCGGTCGACCGCTAGCCCAATTCTGTGCACGTTTGTGCATATCGGTCGACTGCCCCCATAGGGCCGGTCGACCGATGTTCTGAAATAGGCTGTGGTCTGACTAAAAATCCAGATTTTGTGGTGGTTGTTTTGAATGGATAAAAATAGGATTTTTATAACATAAAGTGACATGATCTATCAATACAAGTATGCTAAGAATATTACTAGTCTTGGTGAGTAAAGATACTCACCTCGAACGGTCGTTTGGAGTTTCTACGAGTTCCGGACGAGCCGAAATACCAACTTGATTCTCGGCGATAACTCGGACGATCCCAAAATCCAAGTTGCGGTTCTTGAGATGGCAAGGAGACCTAGGGTTTGCTTTGAGAAAGAGAGAGATTTTGCTAAGGTTGGAATTCTTGAGGAAATGAAGTAAAGGATGAAAATGTAAAGGGTTTGGTTTAAATAGGATTTTGAATTTGTAAAGGGGATGGAATTTTAAGAAAGAGAGGGGCTTTTGTGCAAATGTGTAAATGAGATATTTTCTTGACCAATCAAATGAAGCCAAGTGGAGATGAGGTGGCTTCCTTGGCCAATCAAATGGAGCCATTTGGAGGTGAGGTGGAGGGTCATTAATGAAGCAATTAATGTGGAAGAGTGTGGAAAGTGGAGAGGTGGAAATAATTGGGATTTTTGGAAATTCAAAACTCTTTTGGCTTAATGAAGAAGGAAGAGAAAATAGAAAAAGAAAAAGAAGGAAAATTAAATTGAAAGGATATTTTCCCTAACTCAGAAAATTATGAAATTAAAACCGTGGGTTCCCGGGACAAAGTCGAAAGTACGGAAAACATTTCGGAAATACCGGATACGTCCCGAAATCAAGTATCTCGGAACGACTCCAAATTTTCACCAAAAATCTATAATAATATAAAAAGACTTAAAATGAAGTCCTTTCTGAGAAATACCTTATAGTTTTAATTATAAAAATCCCGGTATCAGTAATTTACCGACTCCGTGGGAATTTTCACAAAATCCTAAAATCCTCAGAAAAAGGCTTTATTTAAGAAATAGGATTCTAATTAATAAAGTCTAAAGGACTTTCTGAAAATTCCTAACAGTTTGGAAAATACAAATCAGAAAATTGATCAGCGGCGCTGGTCGACACCGGTTTTGAAGAAATTCATTTTAATTCTAGAAAATTCCAGAAAATCACATAAAATCTAATAAATTGGAAAATGATATTTGAAATTGAAATCGGATAAATACGGAAGGTAATTCGGAAAATACGGTTGAAAAGCTGAATACGCAACAAAGTACGTATTCCGGAAACGAGGTATTACACCTTTCAGGAGAAATACTTCTTTTTTCAGGGTGGTGATACCCTAACAACCTCTTTTCCTCAAGGAATCTCCGGAACCAGGCGAGAAGGAATTCCTCACAGAAGGCGGTTTTGAGAAGTAGCAAGAGGGTTCTACCAATCCTCTATTCTCTGATTCCCGGAACCAGGCGAGAAGGGAATCTCATCGCTCGCATCGTCAAAGGGACAAAGTGGTCGCGCGCTGACCAGACTCCTATCGGCACACTTCTCCAGAATCTCTGAGGAGATCTACTTGTAATCTTTTTAAGAATACTTGTAATTTAGCTCCTCAAACTCTTTATTTGTAAGTTTTCCCCCTTTGCAACCTAATGGAAAACAAGATGGCGACTCCGCTGGGGACTGTATTCTCCTCTGCTGAGAATCAAGTGTCGCAATGCGACGAACAGACCTTCGGGTCTATCTCTGAATTCAGAAAAGCCGGTGCAGCCAGATCTTCTCTGGCTAAATCTTCAAGCAAAGTCTCTGCGGAGACGGAAAAGGTTCTCTGCAAACCTGCCGCGGTTCTCTGGCGCAACAAGGAAACATGTCCGCAGCCCAGATCCTGCACTTTTAAGAACCTGGTTATCCAGATCGATCAAGGAAGATTTGAAGAAGTCCTCTCTGGGAGTGGCCTGACGCTTCGAGCACGGAAGCACAGGAAGGTCTTCATGACCAAGGTTTCAAATCAGAAACCAGAGGCAGAATTTTGCCAGCACTCCACAGCCCCGCTTGTGGCTATTCAGGTTCCTTGCGAACCTAGGCGTCCCCTGTCAAGGCTGATATGGAAGCCTAAACAGAAGTCTTCAACCGAAGCTCTCGGTGTAGTCATGCCGAGACTGCGCCTCTCCCGCGAAGAAAAGGGTAAGATGCCCGTCTGCCCTAACGATGCTGCCAGCCATGAAGTCACGACGGCAATCATACTGTCACCTGAATCAAGGGCAGCAAAGCCTTCTGTCAGCCTCGCTTTCACAAGCAAAGCTATTGTACCACAACGAATTCACTGGGTTCGCGGCTGCGAGGCTAAGACCGCAGTGTTATCTGAGGTTGATCCCCTTCGCGGCAGAATAGCGGGCAAAGCACCACAGCGTGCTCCGCTCCCCAATTCATCAAGCACTAAGCTCGCACCTGTCGGCGAAGCTAGGTCCAAAGTACTATTCAGTACTAATCCCTTCTGCAGGGATAAGAAGAACGGAGCGTCATCCCTTGTACGCTCCAGAAAGGCCTCTCCACGGGGTTGTTTAGGCTCTGTTGAGCCTAACCTGCGACAATTCTTGGCAAACCAGCGGGAATTGGAGTCTCTCCAAACCACTTCCCCTTGTTGTCAAAGAGGATGCCGACTTGTGACAATCCATTCAGCCCGTTGTCGGCAATATCCAATCAAGGCTGCATCTCCGTACCGTCAATCGGTGTTTAACCGGTTGTCCACACATGCCACAAAGAAGCATCATGAAAGGAGTGCTTCGCGAGGCCCAGCCTTCGCGTCCGTCAACATGACCGGAAGAGGACGAGAGCGACACAGGGAAGGTCATACATCTGATGATACCCCTTTCGGATCCCCAGATCCAGATTATAGCCCGGGCTTGGGTGAAGTCTTGGTGCAAGAAGAAGGTGTTTTCCGAAACACCAGATCCAGGGTGGCGATACCCTATAATTATGAACAGCCTTCCTCCTCGACGGTCCCAACCGTGCCACAGCCCAGGCGGTCACCCCAATCATCCGAAGGAGAAGATGAAGACAGCGGGTATGCCTCTTCAGCAACAGTCAGTTCTGTGCGAACGGACAAAGCATCGGTTAATATGGCCGATAACGCCAATGACGACCTTCGTCGGCGTTTGGAAGCTCAGGAGCAAACCTCCAGAACTCAGCAAGAGGCCCTAGACAACATCCAACGGATGCTTGCTCAACTCCTCAATAACCGGGACGACGGTGATACCGGGAGCAATCATGATGAGGAAGAACGCCTCAGCAATAATCCGCGTCAGACGGATAGATCCAAAGAAGGCTCTTCACTAGACGCCGAAGTCCTAAAAGGACTCCAAGCCAAATTGCATCCCTGGCTCAGAGGGATGAATTAAAGAAAGTAGGGGCAGTTCGTCCTTACCCACTGGAGTGGGATTCGGTGCCATATCCACCGAAGTTCAAGCCACCAACGTTGCACACCTATGATGGAAAGAGCTCGCCAAATCAGCACATCTACTATTTCCGGTCTCAGACTGGTAATGTTATAAGCAATGACGCCATCATGGCTAGGCTTTTCATTGGCACCTTAAAGGGGGTGGCATTTGACTGGTTTCGCAGTCTTCCTCCGGGCTCTATCAACTCCTGGATCGACCTGGAAACTCGGTTCCTTTCTCGTTTCTATGAGGACGATACCGAAGTGACCATGGACAAACTCCTCTCCACTGTGCAGAGGAAGGGCGAATCTGTCCGTGACTACATTGAACGGTTCAGAAACTTATCCTTGATGTGCCCAGCTGGGATGCCATTACCCATGCTCTTACAGACATGCAGACACAACTTCTTAGACCAAGTAGAAGTTCGCATGGGAGCTGTCAAAGCCCACACTTGGAAAGAATTGGTCGAACAAGCTGAGATAGCCGAGAAGTCGGCTAAAAAGTTCGAACCATCCGCCCCTAGAGGTAAGTGGGGGATGAACAACAAGGGCGTAGCGACCTACCGCAATCTTCTCAAGCTAAGGGCAAAGAGACTATGTCTGTGGAGTTATCCGGAGATGTGCAGTCGAAGGCCAGGAAGAGCGTCTCCAACAGCCAGGAATCTAAGTTCCCTCCAAAGCAGTACTCCTTCAGAGATGATCAGGTGGTCACGATATTCCATCTGCTCCACAAAGGAAATAAGATGAAGCTACCGGATGCTCGGCGTCCTAACGAGATAGGGCGCACAAATGACCCCAAATACTGTCTTTATCATAGGATGATCCATCATCCTACTGACAAGTGCTATGTCCTCAAGGACAGGATACAAGCCCTAATTGATGCCGGCGTCCTCACACTGAAGACGGAGCAGAAGAAAGTCACTGCCAATACGGTGACCCTTGAATTCGGCACAGCCCAAAAGGTCATGGTTCCTGACAGGACTTATCCAGCCCCCACACCGCGGTTGGAAGTCAAGCATTCTTCAGCCATAGCTAAAGATGACAAGGGTCTCGTCCCCTTGACATTGGAGACAGGGAAAGTTATGTGGATACACCCTGACCTCGTCCAAGACATACAGCGGACGTCGAAGGACTCCAGCAAAAAGGGCAAGTCCTGCAATGTCATCTCTGTCCTGCCAGATGATGACAACCTTACTTCGGCTTCCCTCAGTGATTCAGAAGGAGAAAAGCGTGCTTGCACAGCGCAGGCAGATACGCCTCAACAGACGGGCACCCGGTCTGGAAAATCATACTTAAGGCAGTATGACAAATCTACTGACGAGATAGAACAACAAACGACATCAGTACCAATGCCGACATCCGCTCCAGTCCTGACCAAAGGGAGAGAGAAGCCTAAGGAGGTGCGGTTCGACCATGTGTTGAGGAAACCGCCAAGCCAAGGGCTAGACACGCCCTTTCGCTTTGATATATTGGCTCACTTAGCCAATATCCCGGCTCGTATCACAATACACGAGCTCCTTCGTCTCTCTAAAGAGACAAGAGAGGCACTCAGAGATGCGTTAGCCAACTCAGAGTCCTTTCTGACATACATGCCTGAGGTTCCTGGTGATGAGATGCGGCCTTCCTGCTCAGAGTGCCATCACGCACAGTCAAAGGTGCCTGCTATTACCTTCACGGCGGAAGATATGCTTCTCAAAGATAACAAGCATGATCGACCTCTGTACTATACCGGATATATCGGTTCAACATGCATTGAAAGAGTACAAGTCGATCCGGGTCTGCACTCAGCATCATCCCCAAAAGGCTCCTCTATTTCCTCGGCATACCATTGTACAGGTTGTCCGCAACCACCACTACAATATACGGTTTTAACGCCGGGAGCAGCCATCCGCTTGGAAAGATTCGGCTCCGCTGCAGAATCGGAAGCTTGAAGTCAGAAGTGACGTGCTATGTCATTGATGCTGACACATCATATAACTTGCTGCTAGGAAGACCTTGGATCCATGCCAACTGGATCGTTCCTTCCACTCTCCACCAATGCTTCAAATATGTTGAAGATGATGCGACAGTACGAACTGTCTTCGCTAAAAAGCAACCCTTCAAGGGGTGGAAAACTACTTCACCGACGCCCTCCTGTATCAAGAGGCCGACGGAACGCCTGCCGAGCCATTGCCAGACGATGATGAAAGTGGCAATGAGGCGGATTCAGAATCCGAAATAGGCATGCCAACCATTTTGATTGGCGAACCAATTACAGCATGTTTCCTCAATGACCCCCAATGTAATACTCCTTCTGATGAAGAGGGTGAATGGGTAATTAATGATAATATCTCTTTTGATTATCCTGCGAGTATTGGGTCAATTAAATCTATCATAGAGGGCTCTCTGCACATGCCCGTACATGAGCCAAGTTCGGCTACTACATCTGTGGAGGTTATAGAAGGGGCCACGCTGGTGATCCCCCCGTCCAAACAAGGTCAGTTGCCGATAATCTTCGTAGAACCCAGCCACGGGGACCTGCAGCTACAGATTCAAGTTCGGACTCAGAAGCCCCACAGTTCTTCCATTATGCGCAACCGGCACGCCATATTATGGAAAAGATGGGATATGACTTGAAGCAGGCAGGCGGCCTGAACTTCGGAAAAGGAAGACGCGGTCTGATGCGTAATGCTGTCCCGAAAGGGAAACCTGCAAATTACTATGATAATACACGCAGGGGATTGGGTTATGTTACACCCACATCATCAGTAACGGTTCAAGTCAAGGACGACGAACCAATTCCATCACGGTCGGACTCATCTGCCGAGTGGGACTCTGACGTCAGCATGGGAGGAATGTTCAACGGCCTCACTGTGAATATGACTTCAGGCAGTCAATCGGAACCTACGGAAGCTGCTGATGAAGAACCTTGGGCCCAGTAATTGAGCCTCCAATGGGAAAAGCGGTTTGAGCTGCGCGAGCCGCCTACCGAAGACAAGGTGATGCAGATCAACTTGGGTAGTCAAGATCACCCCAAGCCTATTTTCATAAGTGAAAGCTTATCACTTATCGAAAAGAAAGAATTGATAATACTCATAAAAGAGTATATAGATGTCTTCGCCTGGAGCTACGAAGACATGCCTGGACTTGATCCACAGGTCGCTATGCACCGTCTAAATATTAAGCCTGACGTCAAGCCAGTCAAGCAGCAACAACGTCGGTTCCGCCCAAATATCATGGAGGCTATTGAAGCCGAAGTCCACAAGCTCATTGCATGCGGCTTCATCCGAGAGGAACAGCATCCAGACTGGGTAGCTAACATCGTCCCCGTCCTCAAAAAGAACGGGAAGATACGGATCTGCATCGACTACCGTGATCTCAATACGGCCTGTCCCAAAGATGAATTCCCACTGCCGATCACTGATGTCATGATCGACAACACATGCGGGTTCGAAAGGATGTCTTTCATGGACGGCTTCTCAGGGTACAACCAGATCAAGATGTATCCTGATGACGAGAAGCATACTTCTTTCCGAACGCCATTGGGGGTATACTGCTACACTGTGATGCCCTTCGGACTGAAGAACGCCGGAGCAACCTACCAGCGCGCAATGAGCACGATCTTCCGCGATCACCTCCGGAAGACAGTAGAGTGCTACGTTGACGACATTGCTGTCAAAAGCCGCAGCAAAGATGAACATCTTCGCGATCTGAGAACGATGTTCGATATAATGCGGGCTCATCAGTTGAAAATGAACCCGACAAAATCCTTTTTAGGAGTATCCAGCGGCAAATTCCTTGGGTTCATTGTCACATCGAAAGGGATTCATCTGGACCCAGACAAAGTCAAAGCCATCCAAGACATGCATCCACCGAGGAACCTCAAAGAGCTCAGAGGCCTACAAGGCAGGTTAGCCTACATCAGAAGATTCATAGCAAATCTATCGGGCCGCTGCCAACCGTTCACCCGTCTCATGAAAAAGGGTACTGCCTTCACATGGGATCAAGCTTGTCCAGAAGCTTATGAAGACATTAAGAGGTATCTCACAAAACCTCCAGTCTTGGTGGCCCCTACATCAGGGAAACCTTTCTTACTTTATGTAAAAGCCCTGGACTATTCCTTCGGCGCCCTCCTCGCTCAGAAGGACGACAATGGCCATGAGCAGGCCATTTACTATCTGAGCAGGACTCTCATAGGAGCGGAATTTCGCTACAATCCTATTGAGAAAGAGTGTTTAGCTCTCGTCTTCGCTGTCCAGAAGACACGACATTATTTGGTTGGCCAAACCATACATGTCATCTCCAGAGTAAACCCATTGCGTCTTCTTATGACGAAGCCAGGATCATTGAACTCAAGATTGGCTAAACGGGCACTACTATTGTTCCAATATGACATGACCTTTACCCCTCAAAAGGCGGTTAAAGGTCAAGCCCTTGCAGAGTTTTTGGCTGCGCATCCAGTTCCGGAATATTCAAAGCTTCACGAAGACATCCCTGATGAGGTCTTCGAGTCTAATGCAACCTCAGTAGAGGAAGTGTGGCAGATGTTCTTCGACGGAGCATCACGGACGGGCCCCAAAGGCAAGATTATTGCCGGAGTGGGGGTTGTGTTCATCTCCCCACAGGATCATATCCTTCCTAGAGCATTTCTTTGACAGAATCATGCTCCAACAGTGTAGCAGAATATAATGCTCTGCTCATTGGTCTTCAGCTCGCCCATGGAATGGGGGTACGCTACCTTGAAGCTTATGGCGATTCAAAGCTGATCATTAGCCAGGTAAAAGGCGAATATGAAGTCCGCCATAAGGACTTGGTGCCTTACTATCATACAGCCATCGAACTGGCTAGCCTATTTGAAGGCTTCTACATCGGGCATGTGTCTCAATCTCAGAACACCAAGGCGGATGCTCTCGCTGCATTAGCAACGACGCTAGCCTTACCGGCCGACACCGAGTATCACCTCACAGTCGCGACCCGGCATCTCGTATGCTCCAAGCATATGCTAAGGATCCAAGAGGTCCATAATATCTCCGTGGATCTTGAGCCGAGGGATTGGCGCTTCCCTCTCATTGACTATGCTCTGCACGGTCTGCTTCCAGACGATCCCAAAGAAGCGGCGTCCATCAGACGAAGGTCGCTCCGTTTCTACTATGATCCCACTTTGAAGACACTCTACCGTCGTTCATATGATGGTATCCTCCTCCGTTGCCTTTCCCATTCAGAGGCACAGGAAGCGCTCCAAGAAGCGCACGACGGCACTTGTGGAGCTCATCAGCCAGGTCCAAAGCTTAAAGACAGGTTGCATAGGCTGGGATATTACTGGCCGACCATGATAGCCGATGCCACCCAATATGCACGAAGGTGTAAGCGTGCCAAGTCCATGCAGACTTCATACACCAACCTTCGGAATTGCTCCACCCTACTGCTACTTCATGGCCATTTGAAGCGTGAGGAATTGATGTCGTAGGGCCAATCAGCCCCTCTTCGGCAAGAGGTCACCGGTTTATCCTCGCAATAACCGACTACTTCTCAAAATGGGTAGAGGCCATACCGTTGGCCGAAGTCAAAACCTCCAATCTGGTTAACTTCATCAAACACCATGTCATCCATCGATTTGGTGTCCCCAGGCGGATCATCCACGACAATGGTCCTCAATTCATAAGCCAAGGATTCTATCGGTTCTGCGATAAATACCGAATTCAGAATATGGCTTCAACAGCTTACAATCCTGCCGCCAATGGTTTAGCAGAAGCATTCAACAAGATAATCATCAAGCTGCTCAAGAAGTTTGTCTCCTCGAACAAGCGAGATTGGGACGAAAAGCTCGGTGAATGCCTTTGGGCCTACCGGACTACGGTTCGGACACCGACAGGCAATACGCCTTTCTCCCTGGTATATGGGTGCGAAGCGGTCATCCCATTGGAAATCCAGGTGCCATCATTGCGAGTAGCCCTGACTACTAAAATGATATCAGAAGACAATGATCGCCTGCATCTTCAAGAGCTCGAAGCCCTGGACGAGAAGCGGCTGCAAGCTCAGCAACACATCGAGCTATATCAGGCTCGGATGTCAAAAGCCTTCAATAAGAAGGTCAAGCAGAGAACCTTCCAGAAAGGAGATCTGGTCTTAGCCGTCAGACGACCGATGATTATGACGCACAAGACCAAAGGCAAATTTCAGCCTAAATGGGAAGGACCGTTTGTGATAGAGACAGTCTATTCAAATGGAGCATACCGCCTTACGACTGCAGATGGCGACCTCCTCATGATGCCAATCAATGGCAAATTCTTAAAGAAGTACTATCCTTAATCAAGGATCTTGCTCTCGATCAAGTTAACATTACACCTCTGATCGAGATCCGCGCGTCCGGAATGCGCACAAAGAGAGCCTCTCTCTTTCTCCAAGCATATCAAACCTGTTGGTAGCTGGGGGTTTGCTTAAAATCCCAAGGGACCTGCTCCCATTTGATTCCCTCTCCAAATCACCTACCAATTCTCATCCATAGAATGGTAAGACCACATATTCCGCTGTTACGTTAACATTAAACCTATGACAGCAGTCCCCTCATTTCTCCTCGTGAGAACGAGACCTCCAAAATCACCTACCAATTCTCATCCATAGAATGGTAGGACTACACATATTTCGCTGTTACGTTAACATTAAACCTATGACAGTGATTTCCTCGTTTCTCCCCGAGAAGACGAGACCTTTTCCAAATTCAACCCGACTTTTGAACTTGGTGGCTTCTCAACCAGTTATGTCATTGCGACCTCTGAACTGGCAGATAGCCAAGTTTCATCTACCATTGAGCTTAGTGGCGTCTTAATTGGTTACGTCATTGTGACCTCTGAACCAGCAGACAGCTAAGTCTCAATCTTGAGCCCTGTTGACATTTACAAAAGACAGGTCTCGATATTTGTCGACATCTACAAAAGACAAGTATCACCTATTTTGAAGCTTGGTGGCTTCTCAACCAGTTATGTCATTGCGACCTCTGAACTGGCAGATAGCCAAGTCTCATCCACCATTGAGCTTAGTGGCGTCTTAATTGGTTACGTCATTGCGACCTCTGAACCAGCAGACAGCTAAGTCTCAATCTTGAGCCCTGTTGACATGTATAAAAGACAGGTCTCGATATTTGTCGACATCTATAAAAGACAAGTATCACCTATTTTGAAGCTTGGTGGCTTCTCAACCAGTTATGTCATTGCGACCTCTGAACTGGCAGATAGCCAAGTTTCATCTACCATTGAGCTTAGTGGCGTCTTAATTGGTTACGTCATTGCGACCTCTGAACCAGCAGACAGCTAAGTCTCAATCTTGAGCCCTGTTGACATTTACAAAAGACAGGTCTCGATACTTGTTGACATTCACAAAAGACAAGTATCACCTATTTTGAGCTTGGTGGCTTCTCAACTAGTTATGTCATTGCGACCTCTGAACTGGCAGATAGCCAAGTTTCATCTACCATTGAGCTTAGTGGCGTCTCAATCGGTTACGTCATTACGACCTCTGAACCAGCAGACAGCTAAGTCTCAATCTCGATGCTTGCTGACATTTACAAAAGGCAAGTATCTCCCCTTTTAGCCCCGCAAAGGGCTGACCTCGAGACTGGCGATGTCCCATTCGGTTATGTCATTGCGACCTCTGAACCAACAGACAGCCATGCCTCATTATCCAAACAAACAAAGACGACAAAAGAAAGAATTTTTATAAATTCCAAAGGATGGGATACATGGAGGAGCCTATAGGCGTATATGATAAGATCGGATCCGATCTCCAAGTGAAGCTAGCCTCGTCCTCCTGTCATCAGCAGCCTGGGCCAGCGCCTGTGATCTTAGCTCAGCCTCATCGAAGTCCACCGCCTGAGCCAGACGAGCCTCGACCTCCGCCAAAGTCGCCCTCTGTGACGACTTCTGCCGCGCCAGTTCCTCACTCCGAGCCCTGAGCTGCTCAAGCCGCGCAGTCTCTTCATGACGCATCTGCGTAGCTTTGGATAAGAGGAGATTTGCCTTCCGGATCATCTCTTCGGCCCTCTTAACCTTATCTTCGGCATCAAGAAGAGCACTGGTGGAAGCGTCAATTGCACTCCCAACCTCTACTTGCTCTATCTCCAAGGACTTCAAGTCAGAGGAGATAGCCTCAGCAGCCTCTTGAGCGGCGAGCTGAGCCTCGCGCCTTTGGCAACAAGACGTATGAGCCGGTCATCAGCCAAAGACGCTGCGTCTGAACGATAGAGGTGGCGCCATTCCTCCACGTCCTTCTCAAGGTCATCTATCAGGAGTTCCAGAGCAGTAGCTTGATGGTACCCCTCAAAGTCCCGGATACACTCAATGCCACGGGAGAGGACCATCTTCAGCTTCGAGAATGGCACAGGCGAGCCCTTCAAGACTAGACCGATAGTCTGCTCCAAACTGATATAGAAGCTGTCGACCAGATTACCGATGAAGTCATTCTCAGCTTCATCAACCCTTGAGACAACCCCGGAGCAATCTACCATCCCAGTCGACACGGCCGCAGAAGAAGAAGCGGGAACATCGACAGCAGCAGGGCAAGCCAAAGGTGACCTCGGCGGAGTTCTCAGCGACACCAGCACTCCAGCCACCGCAGAGGTAGGACTGGCAACCACCTCCTGAGCAGCAGGCTCGACAATCAAAGTCGGGGAAATAGGGTCCACGATCACCCTCAGCCCCGCACTGGGCAAAATTGCCGGCACCTCACTCGGTGATGTGATTGGGAGTGAGGATACCTCCGGGACTGCCGCCCCTTCAGCCTCTCGCCTTTCAGCTGACGTGGGCTGATAAGAAGGCAAGTCGCCATACAACACGTCCAACATAGCAACATTCGCCGTGGACGAAGCACTCAACTCACCCTCTGACCTTCCAGGGGAACCCTCCGGCTCCTTCAAAGCCGACACATCTTGAGGCCGAACACCTGCAATAAAGCCATGGTCAGAAAGCGGATGCGGTAAACAAGAGGAGATCAAGAGGTTGTTATTTTACCGAAGGCTGATGTTACTTCGTCAGCCTCATCAGTCTCTAGGGGTTCCATCGCGAAGTTCTTGTCAGAATCAACGCGGATAGCCGGCCTGCTCGCCGATTCCTCCGCAGACCACCGATAGAGCTGGATGCCATAGGACTTCCTTTAGAAGTCCCAGCGCCCGAGAGGCCAATGTCGGCCGCATCACCTTCAGACTCCTTCGAGCGAGCAAAGGAACCAGCTGCAGTTCCATAAGCGAATAGAGGATCATACTGGTCCCCTTGCTCCCCATGCTCCTCAGCTCCTGCAACAAAAAGCAAATGATGAGTTATTCAAAGTGCGCTGAAGGCATATTAGATGGGGCCAATCTTACCAGTAGTCGGTTCAGCAACCGACGGCTCAGCCACTAATGGAGCAGCAGAAGGAAGCACAGTAGAGGGTTCGCCCTCTACCACAATTGTAGGAGCATGGCGACGGGGCCTCTTCGCTGACGACTTCCTACGGGATCCACTCCCACGCTTCTCTTGAAGTGGACATCAGAATCCTCTTCTTCCACTTCTTCCACATGTCGTGGGGGAGCTGTCCCCACTACACCAGAACCGGCTTCACAAGTATCAGCTTCATGGGCATCAGCCCTCGTCTCTGCCACGAAGCGAGGGCTCCCCGCATCAAAAGCCCCGCTGTCATCTACAGCAATGAACTCCTCTATGCCAGGAACACGGACTCGTTTGCCCTCCATCTTATCAGAAGCCTTCTGCCTCATCCGATGAGAAATTAACTTCACACCCGAACGGTTGGCATTAAACCAGCAGGTGTGGAGTTCGAAGCCGCATACCATTGGTAGAAACACAGGGTCGTCCAAAGGCCGGGATCCCTCAGCGGCGTGCGTAGCCACGCTCCAGTGCCATCCGCGGTAAAGAACCGCCAAGCACGAGCCCCAACAATGAGGCTCCCCATGAAAGCCAGGTCCGGATTGGGGTTGCCCACATACAACTGGTCATACCCAAATTGGCGGGAAATCGGCTCGGGACGTAGGGCTCCACGTAGCAGGTATCCCCACTCCTGTACAGCAAATGCGAGGGCCGGATACAGACCAGCCACTCGAAAACACCCCGACTCATGGGAGACCGACCTGACTCCACATCATGGAATTCCTCGTTGTATCCTGCACCCCGCAGGCGAGGAAAACAACGGAACAGGCTATAAGCGTCATAACGACGCACTAACTTACGGGCCTCGGCCACATAAGTTTTCTGCCACGAACGGCCTTCAAAGCGACGGAGAAGCGCCGTTTGAACACCCTGCGGAGGGTCTTCCCCAGCTCCAATCAAACTGGGGCAGTGCAAGGCGAACCACGCCATCAAGTAGGTGTACGGTAAACCTACCCTAGGATTGGGTCCTTCACAAGGCAGGACGGCACCCTTCCCTCGCCTTGACGCCATTGGTCTGCAGAAAGCCTCCGTCAGTGCACGAAGGCCCTCTGAATACAACACACCATGGCCGGGAGAAGACCCAGACGGTGACCATGGACCAAGCGGACGGCAGGCAGCAGCACATTCGGGTGGACGATGTCACCCGAAGAAGAAGGCACGACACACTTCTTTAACCAGATGGTTAAGAAGCCGGCCAGCAACGCCTTGCGAGACATAGGCCGACGGGCCTGATGGTGAAAGCTCCGAAGAACATCACCCTTCCCGAAAGGACCATCATCTTCTACCACGACGATGTCCTTTTCAGCATGCACCTCCATCCTTGCCAAGATGTCTTCTTCAGCAACTCCGCATTGAGCTGCCTCAGGCGCACTAGTCATATCCGGGAACAAGTAGTTCCCCCAGCTCTTCAAGCTCTTCGAGCTACCCTTGCCACCAGTGTGGATGCTGGAACAAATGTGCAAGTGACACATCAATTCCCGATATGTCTCAAGCAAAGCAGGCTCTTGCTTCTCCAGGAGAGCCAACTCCGCCTCACAGGGAAAGTATTCTTCGTACGGAAGAGACCCGAAGGGCAAAGCAGAGATCTCCCGCATCTCGTGCAGGGCCATGCCCAACTCACCAACCGGGTGAAGAAAGTCCCCGAGGCCGGGCAGTACAACTCAAGGATGGCGTAGAAGCACGCCACATTCATCTCAATGCCGTAGCAGGTCGCCCTGACGGCCTCATGGAGGTTTAACCTCTCTAAGTCCCCCTCAAAATGAGTGAGGATATAGTTGGTCAACTCCGCCCACCACGACCTAGGAGGGTGGACCAACCGGGAGTCCTGAAATCGGTGGCAGGGTAGTTCCCGTCAACTTCGTAGAACTGAGTGCCAAAGGTCGGCGCCGCAGCTGGGTTCTCTCCTACTGGAAGGTCCCGCGATACCTTCCCAGGGTATAGCCCCATTATGCAACGAGGATGGCCCGCCCTCGAATAGCCGGACTGGAATGTCAACCTCCCGACACTTACAGACTCGGCATTTAGGCTCACGCCCCACGCCATCTTCCGAGCCTGAGTCACGCTCACGAAGGAAGACAAAGCAAAATGCCGCTTAGTGGACGGGAGATAGAATCTCTCGCCGTCCAACTGGAAGATCCACTGGCCTTCACCGGCCTGCAGCTGGGGATCGGGATCAGGTGCAGCATCCCCGAACATGAAGTCAGGCTTTCTGTAAGCCTGACGGTCGATATCTTCAAGCGGAGCCGTAGTCAAGATGCTCCGCATGGCCTGCGGACGACCGTCCTGGATGAGCGTATCCCGTACAAGGGAGCTCGGCTCGCTGAACAATGAAGCCTGCCCATAGAACTGCAAGCTGATGTTTCCGCCTGCTCGACTGGCTAGACCGAACAGACTGTTCTGGAGGCCGGAGGCGTAATGTACTGCAAAAACAGAAATGAGCTATGATTAGTTCACCAATCAAGTGGATGCGAAAGCATAAAAATTCACTAAGGCATAGCCTCGCCCAGCAAGCAGAGCCTGCAAGGCGATACTTTTGAAAAAGCTTCGCTTCATGGATAAGACTGCATCTTTGCAGAAAATATCCAAAGCGCCAACTTCGCTTAAAGCAGGAAGTGGCATAGCCCTAAGGGCTGACGTCATCAAAAGGACATCATGGTCAACAGTTGTCCTTCGTGGCCACGACTGAAGGAACAGACCCATATCCTGCTCCTCAACAGGATGGAGACTGCCCAAGCAATGGCTTCCTACAGAAGCCTAAAAGAAGAACTGTTCAGTTCTTACTTCCCTGGTGCAAGGAAAATAGGGAAGTTCAGGGAAATGAGTTCCCTAATGAGGATAGATCCCATTCGATCGTCCTAAATAGCCAAGTGACTGGCTCCAAAGAAAAAGAGACCTCGGTCTCCAATCAAACAGGAAAATTCCTTACCGGTGACTGGTCGCTCGATGACCGGAGGAGGAGGGCCCTCCGCTGCAGAAGTCGCTGCTTCTTTACCCGCTCGTCTTTTGGGCGCCATCGAAGAAATGCAAGAGTTCTCAAAGTACTCTGAGTAAAGGAGGAAGGAGAGGAAAAGACATAAATTTCTCTGAAAAAGGAGATCTTTTCTGTTCAGCCCGATCGGGCTTTTATAGGCCAATCAGCGCCTAAATCGAGGCCTCGAAAAGGGCACATGCCGCCGTTTCGAATTAATTCGAAACAGTGCCCGAAGCGCCTGAGGCGCTTTCCCAAGAGCGACGGTTCAACCCCACTAAAGGTTAACTTCGCACAGGAGCAAAGTGCGGAGTTCGCACAATCCTTCAAGGGCTTAGCCGAGAGGCTTACCTTAGCCCTCCAAAAAGGTGCTGCTCGCGAGACATGCCAGTCTCGCGAAAATCATTCGAAAAAAGGTGCTATGTCCTTAGCTCCGCACACAGTTTAGCCCAGCTATGGCCAAACTCTCAGTGAAAGCAAGTAAAAATCAGATGATCAGACGATAAACTTTCATTGATTCAAAAGCAAAGGTACACTGATATTACATCAAAGTTGTGTTTCATACAAACACATTCAGTTGCCCAACAGGATCATTTGAGGCATACAAGCGGTTTTATCTGCCTCCAAGCCAGATCAACGGGACAGGAAAGGCCTTCCTCCAGCGCAAGGCCGTAATCCTTCGCACATGAACAGATGGTGCCACAAGGACACGGTCACTTTTCTCCACAAAATGGCAGATCTTGCCAGGCCATTTTTGTTGAAGCCTGGCAATAAAAACCTATCGCCGCCAACACGATAGATCACGTATAATGGGAATCGGCAGTGATACCAGTGATCTAACAGGCGCGATGCCCACTTTCCCGAAGTGGATCGCCATCAAAGGCCACCAAAGTTGAAAGTCGGCAATGGTGCCGACGATCCCACAGGCGACGCCCATGATCTTGAAGCGGATCACCTTCGGTAAAAGCGGCAGCCAGCCTCACCTCAGAACGAATCATCACGGATAAGAGGCTGCCAACAGCCTCTGGAACGCGCACCCGCTGCCCCGAATTGTTCCTCCTGCTTAAAAGTAAAGCTTCAACTGGGGAAGCATAAGGCAATTTTATGGCTTCTTCCATCAAGTCACCAGACTGGCAAGCATAGCTCACTGCAAGGCAAATTGGAGCAAGTTAGCAGTCAAGCACAGAAAGAGCTGCAAAAACTTTAAGTCAGATTCTTGGGCGACAAAGCAATCCGACTTCAGCAGAGGACAAGCTCCGCCTGCACAGCAACTAATGGACTAGCTCAGTAAACGCCAAGTCCTAGCCTCACCTCTATGGCAAAGTCAGACACAGTCTCAACATTCACCAATATGGCAAGACTAGCTCAACCTTGAAGAGACCAAGTCCTAAGTTCTGCCTGTGTAGCGGACTTAACATGCAGTGATCTTTCTCTGATTAAGTCAAGATGGTAGCTTCACAGGGAAGCTGTGCTGAAATTCTTCTCTGCAGATCAGCCAAGTGCAAGATGAAGAGCAAGGGAAGTCAATCCCTAAAGCAGCTGTCAAAGCTAAACCAAGGGAGATGAATTCCCTAAAATCGGTGAAGTCGTTGAACGATCAAGACTTACTGGTCCTTGGCCGGTTAGACAACCAGAGTGGGCTTTCCCACTAATTCAGAGATCTGAGTATCTCTCTCAACCAAGAGAAGAGAAAACAAGCAGGCCATTTCTCTTCAGAGGACCTCAAGTGTCCTATTTATAGGCCCCATGGCCTGAGCACTCTCACCTCAAGCGTGGAAGCACGAGCGCATTCAAGGCATTTATTGCGCCTTGATGGAAGGGACGGTTTTCCCTTGGAACCGTGCAAAGGGAGAAAACGTCTCCCTCATAAAAGGCACTTATGACGCCTTGAAGAAAGGGAGTATCCTCCCTTGGAAACGTGCAAATCGGAGAACATCTCCCTCGATTGGCGCAAAAGAAGGAATGATCCTCCTCGTAACCGCCCCACGGCAGTTGGCTTTGAAAAGGCAACAGGAGTTCCAAAGCGAACTTATTTCTTTGAAGCCCAGATGCGGAGCTACACCGACGCGAAGCTACTCGCGAACCAGTGCAATTCTTCGGCGAATTCATCCCAAAGCAGGATTGAAGGCGAAGCTGAACTCAACCATCATGGCGATGTTCATACTCCACATACTATCACAGCAGTTCAAAGTGTTTCGGAGTCTGAGCTATTGCAGACTCTCGAAAACTTTGAAGGGGGTCTTGTTGACACTTAAAAAAGACAAGATTCTCATTGGTCCGAACGATGTCTAAACTTATTGACATTTACAAAAGACAAGGGATAGACGAGCTGAAGACCAGTTTTCATCCATCTCCAAGGGACAAGGAAGCGGTTTGGACTCCACTGATCCAGCAAGCAGAACAGTGAACCCGGATTGTTTCTAAACAGACCTCAGCAGGTCTAAAATGCTAGCATTTAGCATTACATTAGCCCAAGGAGATAGCCTCGTTTGAGAGGCTAGCATCATCCAGAGCATCGCCAGGAAGCTAACTGATAGCTTCGCCGAAAAGCCTCTTTTCGGACCTCGCCAAGAGTTGCCTCTAGCTCCGCTATGAGCTTCAAAAGCGGGCAGCTCCGCTATTAGTTTGCTATGGTCAACCTTTGACCAATCAAATCTCCTGATAAGATCGGATCCAAGCAAATCAAATCCAATCGGGATTCAAATATGGCAGGTGATTGCCGCAATCTCTTGACTCTCTTGAAACGAGTAAGAGGATCAGGGGAAATCCTCCAACGATATGGAAAGGATCAAAACAAATTGGAAAGATCAATCGACTTGCCATTTTCTAGCTCCGCAGAAGCTATCCTAGCCTCGCAGCAAGGCTACTTTCCAGATTTAAACAGATTCGGTTCAATCTGTTTCCATATCTTCAAGGGGACGATTATACCCTTGCTCTCCCTATAAATAGCCCGCCAGGGGCACAAGGGAAGAAAAAAAAAAGAGGGAGGCGGTCAAAAGGCTTCCAGAGATCGGCGATCAATCAAAGTGGGCTTCTGCTCCCAAATTAATCCTCTGCTGATCAGGAGAATCGGACTTCTTCATAACGCACCGTGCGTTCTTTAATTCAGAGACCTTTCAGGAGAAATACTTCTCTTTTCAGGGTGGTGATACCCTAACAACCTCTTTTCCTCAAGGAATCTCCGGAACCAGGCGAGAAGGAATTCCTCACAGAAGGCGGTTTTGAGAAGTAGCAAGAGGGTTCTACCAATCCTCTATTCTCTGATTCCCGGAACCAGGCGAGAAGGGAATCTCATCGCTCGCATCGTCAAAGGGACAAAGTGGTCGCGCGCTGACCAGACTCCTATCGGCACACTTCTCCAGAATCTCTGAGGAGATCTACTTGTAATCTTTTAAGAATACTTGTAATTTAGCTCCTCAAACTCTTTATTTGTAAGTTTTCCCCCTTTGCAAACTAATGGAAAACAGGGTGGCCGGCGCCACCCCAAGTCTGGGCGCCGCCGGCGGTGCGCCGCCGGCCGTGGGCGGCCAGGGGGCCCGCCTGGGCCCCCTGTGCGTGTGTTGAGGGGGGCAACAGCCCCCCTCTCTTCCTCTCTGTTGAGGGGGCAGCGGCCCCCTCTTTTTCTCCTCCTCTCCTGGGGAGTGGCCGGCGCCACTCCCCCGCCGGTGGCTGGCGCCGCCCGGCGCCGCCACCTGGCCGGCGGCCAGGCCGAGCGCCCCCAGAGGGGGCGCTGTGTGCGGGAGCCAGGGGGGCAACCCCCTTCCCTTTCTTTCTCTCTCCTGGTTCTCTCTCTCTCTCTCTCTCTCCTGCCTTCATCTCTCTCTCTCTCTCTTGGACCTCTCACTCTCTCCTGGGTCTCTCTCTCTCTTCCTGGTTCCTCTTCCTGTTCGTCTTCTCCATTGGAAAATGACTCTTATCAGGGCCGGCCACTCCTTTTGGATTGGGGCCGAGCTCTTCTTCGATGGTTATTCCGGTAATCGTTTACGATTATTCCGGTAATCATTTCGGACAATATCAACGGTGATCATTCCGGTAATCGTTCACGATTATTCCGGTGATCATTCCGGCTCCGGTGATTATTCCGGTAATCGTTCACGATTATTCCGGTAATCACTTCGGTGACAATTGCAACGACACCACCACCAAAGAGATCACATTTTCCCTGTCTCTCTCTTTCTATCTGTTGATTGTTAGACGCGGATCTCACTCCCGCGTCCAGGCAATTCCTTACGCGAGTCTTCACGTTCTTGGTATCTGTTTAACGCGATCTACGCGTTCTTGTATCGGCGCAACGCGGAGCTCATGTCCGCGTCTGTGTTCTATTCATTCTGACGTGACGCGGAGTCCAGACTCGCGTCTGCGTTCCTCTCATGTTAACACGACGCGGAGATAATACCCGCGTCCGTGTTCTCCTCGTGCTAACGCGACGCGGGACCCACGACCGCGTCTGCGTTCTCCTCGCGTCCTGATTTAAACGCGGGCCTCGAACCCCGCGTTTGTGGCTCCCACGCGACGCGACTCCCGCGTCCGTGATTCCTGCGTTTGCTAATCCCGCGACGCGACTCCCGCGTCTGCGACCCCCGCGTCTCACTCTCAAAAACCCGCGTCTCCCTGTGTCTCTTTCTCTCTCTAGGTTTCTCCCTCTTTCTCTCTCTAACTCTTTCTCTCTCCTCTTCACTTTCTCCCTCTAAATTATTATATTTTATTATAATTATGGCGCGTGCGCGAGTTCCATGGATTTCAGACTTTTTGGCAGTTCCGGTGATTTAGGCGAGTGTCCTCGCTCTCGCCTCCATTTGGGTTTCCCCGCTTTGTCGGGTCAACATGTATTTTACTTCATGTTTCCATGTATTATGTATTGGGCTGAGTCCCTGTATCTGTGTATGGCCGAGTGCCAATGACTGGACATGTATTGCTCTGTGACGCATGCTTGTACTAGGGTAGTTTCATTCTTGTACATATACCATGCCTGTGATGTACTTTACTGTTTTATACTATGCGTGGCCGACCCTTCAGCCTCCGGTCACTCACTATCTCGAAAGAGACGTGATTGGGACCGTCAGGTTTCTCTGGACCCTTCAGCCTCCGGTCACTCACTATCTCGAAAGGGACGTGATTGGGACCGTCAGGTTTCTCAGCTCCGTCTGGTGAGCATACTTAGCGCTCAGTGCTTTATTCACTAAATTCGTTTGGGCGAGTTGCTGCCGGATTTTCTACTCGTATCCTAGACCGAGTATCCCGGTAACCTCGCAGAGCGCATTAGTGTCTAAACTCTGTTCGCTGCCTGTGCCTCCAGCTTGTTCAGCTCCGCCTGGTTATCATGATCAGCGTTCAGCACTTTACCACTAGATTCGTCTAGGCGAGTTGCAGCCGGATTTACCGCTCGCACTTCAACCGAGTCGTCCCGGTAACCTCGCCAGACGCGCCAGTGTTAAATACTGCTTGCTGTCTGTACTTCCAGCTTGCTCAGCTCCGCTTGATTGTGCTCAGCTACTATTCTATCACATGCCATGTATTTACCTGATATCTTAACACTTACCGTGCCATTACTTCATGCCTGTCATTTACATATTACTATTTAACACATGTATATCACCTGACAACTGATTTGTTATCACCTAACATCGGACATGACTTGCCACCGGACTAATATCAATCGCTTGACATGACTGGTCACCTGTCTAATATCATCCTCCTGTCATGCTATCACTTGACACCCGGCATGATATACTTGACTCTCATGATTCTCACGATAACGGGAATGATGACCTGACATCTTGATAGTACAAACTGTACTCCTGTTACTCATGTGATACCTTATAGTACGAACCAGTACTCCTGAGATACATGCATTCCTGACTTGTTCTTGCTCATTCCCGGAATCTGATAATCATCTAATAAATCATAAAAGGAACAACTTGCATCGGGTCGGGGGAAACTTGCGGCTATCAATATGTGTTCGTGTTTACAGTGGTATTAGGCATGTTGTGCAACTAAAACTTCCGGTCTGACCTGTGGGCCTCCAGGCGACCGAGGGGAGTGCTGGCTCCCTCCTTCCTGGTACCATCATGATAAGGGCATACATAAGTCCCTCCTGTTAGCCTTGCGACTGGTTCCGTACCAAGCAACGGAACAATCCTGGGCCGTGGTCCCGGGTATGTACGGGACCCACTGTAAACATAGTTCGTTGATACCCCCGCTGGTTTTCTAATAACAATCTTGCTTTACTCGGATATGGATATATGTGTGCTGGGACGCTAGTTCACATATCTAGATATCAGGGTAAGACGAGTAATAATAAAGTGTCAAGATAATAACCGGCTCTTTAAGTTGTAAGTAGAGGTATGTGAAATGGGACGCATACTGAAGCCTGCGACTTAAACGGCTATGAATCTGTGATATGCCTTACCATATTTGCTTGTCCTGGATTTTACTTCGGATTTTCGGCTTTATGAGTTTTATCGTATTAACTGCTCATGCTCTGCTTTATCCCTTGTATCCACTTGCCTCCTGTTCATTATCTTATCATATCCTGAGTACAGTCGGGTTGTATGTGCTTGGATTATGGTGACATGAGATAAAGGTATATAGATGAGGGTTTCCTTGTTTGGATTATTCCTTCGACGTACTAGTCTTATGGAGCCGTGATCTGAAACCATACAATCAGATTTGTTCGTCCTCGGCTTTATTTGGTTTTTATCGCTTTACATATACTTACCTTTGCTCGCCACTTGGCTTTTGCTTCACCTCTCGCCTGGGAGTTTCATCTGACTCCCCTGGATCCTCATGTCCAGGTCATGGAGCTTGGAGCGTGTGGATTCTCCCAGTTGCTGATCAGAGTGGCGCAGCTGTAGCGTGGATCTCCATCAGACCATCTGGAGCTCTATCCTTCCAGGCCCCCTGTGTGCCTCTCGAGTTTTCCTTTAGTAAACTCGCGAGTGCCTTTTTACTGTTCACTCTTGTATATCTCCCTGTATTCTCGCAATTGCGCCATTCTGGTGATGTAATATTATTGTAATATCGGATCACCTCTGGTGATAACTTTGTAATTGTACTCATATATTGGAATGTATAATGCACCACTTGCTTCCGTACTCTTATTCTTGCTTGTACTGATGCTTAGCGTATATACGTGAGGGTATTTCTGACCTGCGTATATACGTTGCAGTAACGTCTCCGTACCCTCAGGATCGGGGCGTTACAACATGAATATGATAATGTGTGATCAAATCATGGGAAAAAATCGCGATGTTGGAGTTTTAAGCCGTCTCCTTAGATTAGAGTCTAAGAAGACTTACTAAAAGCACTTGACCTATATATATATATATATATATATATATATATATATTATAATATATATATATATATATATATATATATATATATATATATATATATGGAAAAGTGTTCCTAGTAGGTCTCCTTAGATTGTAACCTAAGGAGACGGCCTAAAATTCTAGCATCCTGATTTTTTTTTCACGATCCCACCGCACATTATCATATCCATGTTATAAGATGCACGCATATAAAAATTCACGTGATTTGAAGTTTGTTTACTCTATTTTCTTTGAGTTCAAACATTAACGGTTTTAAACAGTAGAATAAAATGGAACGATTAGATCAATGAGTAAATGAATTTAAATTCACGTGATTTTTTATATGCATACATCTTATAACATGAATATGATAATGTACGGTCGGATCGTGAAAAAAATTGAGATGTTGGAGTTTTAAGCCGTCTCCTTAGATTACAATCTAAGGAGACCTACTAGGAGCACTTGACCCTATATATATAATATATATATATATATATATATATATATATATATATATATATATATATATATATATATATAATATATATATATAAGAAATATGTATATCAGCCGACAGCTGAGAGTCTCTCTCAGCCTGCGGTGACGTGGCACAATATTTATGACACCAATAAGTTGCGGCCCGCTTATTGGTTATAAGTTAAATTACTAAATGCCACTCGGTAAAAGATACTTGTCCCGCAATTGTTTATTATTATTTTTTCCCTATTTCTTTTATCACTCGTTGTCAGATTTAGGGTTTCCTTTCCAGCTATAAAGTTTTTTTCGAAAAAAGCAATTTCCGGATCAGGTTTTTCTCCTTTTTTATTTTAATGTCGACGTCGGAGCAGTCCACTTTCCCTGCCAATTCTGATCGCAGTCGTAAGCGATCTCTATCTCCCGATCTAAATATGGACCATATATCATCTAGTTCAACTTTCTCTCAGAATATTGAAAGTATTGAAGGGTTGAGATCTTTACATGCTGATCAAGAGGTTTTTATTTTATCAATTTTTCCACAGTTTATTAAATGTAGAAGATTTGTGTAGCGTACCTATTTAACAGTTTTGTTAAATAGTTTTGTTAAATTTTTTCAGAACAATTTTACAGTTTTGTAAATTCGATCTCAGCCGCACCTATTTAAGATAATATACTAAAATTAATGAACTGCGACCACTAATTAATACACTAAATTTAAGAACTGCGACCACGATTGCAGTTTGTATAAAAAAACATTTTTCTAGTTGTCAAAACTAGCTTTATAACTGCGACCTTAGTCGCAGTCCTATTTTTTATAGTTCTGACACGTGTTCATGTCAATTATTTCTATCTTATACACTAAATTTTAAGAACTGCGACTTAATGTCGCAGTATATACTAATGAGAGAGTTTCACAGTTAATATTCACATTTTTAAAAAATCTGGCCATACAGAAAACTGCGACTCCGGTCGCAGTCTTTTATTCAGAAGTTACAGATTTCTTTACATCTGCGAACTTGGTCGCAGTTTTAGTTATTACAGTTCAGTCGTGTGATTTTCAATTATTTGTTTTATTTAGCTCAGCAATTTGTTTTGTAGGATCTGAATTCACATGGAGAAATGTCTGGAAGCTCAAATCTATTTTTAGGAAAGCAGTTTTCCACGGATGATGAAGCATACAACTTCTACAATTCTTATGCAAGGAACAGAGGTTTTGACGTAAGAAGAAAAGAAATAGATAAGTCACGGAGGCCTCCTTATGAAGGTATATGCAGAAAATAAAGTATAAACCACTGCGACCAAATCGCACTCATATATTATACTGCGACCGTGGTCGCAATTTTCTAATTAAACCAAATACTTAAGCAGTGAGATCCTTTGTTTCCTCATTCAGAGCCCAGGGTCGCAGTGTAATATCAGGTCCAATTAATCTTTTAGTAGAATTTAATACACTGCGTCCAAGGTCGCACTACAAGTTTGTAATTCACCCAAATAATTTATCATGAAGGTGCCTTTGTATCATCATACTGCGACCAAAGTCGCAATATTCAATCAGGCTAACTTAGTCAACAGACTGCGACCATACCCCAAAAAGGAGAAACGAATGGCAACACTGCGACATCAGTCGCAGAGTTTAAGTAAAAAAAAACCTTAAAAAAACGGACGTGAATAATTTTTAAAACAATAATTTTTAAAAGTCTGCGACCAAGGTCGCATAAACTTAAGACGCTAATGATTCTGACTGCGACCCAAGTCGACATAAAAGGGAATGAAATAAAAGATTTTTGACCTAGGTCATCGTGTTAAAAAATTAAAAACTTTAAAAATAAAACTCTTTTTATCTTAAACTTTAAATTTGATTTAAAGTTTCAGTGAAAAAAAAAGTTTTAAACCTCATAAATATACTTATTTTTGATGATTACCTCTTTAAATCATAAAAAACGAATCTTTCTCTCTTACTTGCGACCATGATGATTATATCTTTAAATCATAAAAAGCGAATTTTTTTCTCTTACTTGCGACCATGGTCGCAAGTTTAAAAAAAAAAAATTATTTAATTACTTTTTTTTAAAAAAAACCAATAATCTTGAAATTTTAAAAAAACAAAAAAATCGTTTAAAAAAAAACGTTTCATCAGACACTTTTATTTGAAGTTAAGTTAAATTAGAAATATTTCTGAAAAAAAGTAAAAAGGAAATCAAAACTTAAAAAAAGATAACTATTATAATTTACAAACCCTAAAAAAAAAATCTGGGTTTCCTCATTATCTTTTTCTGCGGATGATTTCTTTGGCGCCATCTTTAGTAGAGATTTTTTTTTAAAAAATGTATTTCCACACGAAAATGATCGGAAAATTGGGAAAGAATTGATCAACTGTTAATTTCAGATCTGTTATTTTTTTTGAAAGGAAAGGTTTACATACAGTAAAATGTTGTGAGGGAGGGTATTTTCATCAAAGATTGTTAAAATGTTGTGAGGGTTTTTGTCCGCCAAAATTAATGTCAAATTCGTGCCTATTATGTTGCCACATCCCGCCGGCTGAGAAACTCTCTCAGCTGTCGGCTGAAGTACAGTAACCACACACAGATACACACACACATATTGTTAGTGTCAAACGCCTGCTTCACTTTCTGAACTGATACTGAAATGCTGCTGTTGATTAGAAAGGTAAAAAGGAAGAACGGTAACTAAATTGACCACAGTATTTTAAGACCACAATAACAATTTACAAACTTACTTTCCAGAGATGATAAATTGCCATCCTGTAACATAAACACTGCATCATCATCACGCCTAGCTCTAAAGATTTTTATAAGGTTAAAATAGTTCGAAATGATGCCCTTAGAGCTTTGGGATACAACCAAAGAACTTCATCCCATCTATAATGATCTACTCTCTGTGAATGCCAAAGATTAAAATGACAGAAATTACACTGTCGTGTATACTACTCCCTCTTCTCAAGGTGTACTAGAATTCTCAGATGTGAAAACTATAAATCAAACTATTCCTAAAGGCGCAAAACTGAAAATTGATTGGGCTACGAAAGCATCCTGCAGCTGTTCTGAGAACCAAAACATGGCGACAGTATAAGTTTCATCTGTTTGCACTCTGTAAACTAGCAGAACTCATCAATGATCTCAACGAGATCATCCACGTCCTGTCTCAAGGCACCAAATTTCTGATGGTGGGGAGCAACCCAGTTTTCTACTTCTTTCCGGCTCAGTTTCTTCTCGAAACAATCAATTACAGTCAAGTGCTTCAGCATCAGCCTTTCTTGCATCTCCTTCTCCTTGGCAACAAGCTCCTCGACCTGCAACATCACAATCAACAGCAAGTTGTTTAGATATACATCTATAGATCACAAAACTTGTTTACTTAGACAAATGCCAGCATTCCACAGGAAAATAAAATAGTAGTAACAAGATAAGCTATTTTGGTTATTATGACCTCCCAACTAGGAAGTGTGACAGAACTGCACCTGAGGGGACAGAAATCTGGCATTGTTAGCTATCCTTCTTCAGATGCCTTTGATTAAGTAATCGTCTTCGAGAACATTTTGTGCCTCTGTTTCTGAATAACCTGCCTCACTAGTGGGATAAAATTTTAAATGCATGGAGGAATCTTCCAAAAGCTAAATCCTGAGAGTGAGGACCAAAGATAACAAAGTCCACTTGGAGGTGCTGTTTCTTTATCATGCAGTGCATGTGTCATAAAATACCCTTCTGGCAAGTGGAAAGATTTTCAACCATATGTATATTTATATGCTTCCTTGGCTACAGTCACAAAAAAGCTCATAATTGTGTTCAGAGAAGTGCAGTTGTTACCAGCTCCTTGAAGCCTTGAAGAAAATACATTTAAAAGTGAACACACCCTTACTCTCCCATATCCTAATTATGCAGTCTTTCAGTCCGAGTCTCCATGACAGAAATAAAGAGGAGGCTGAGTCAGAGGTTTTACTTTCACCATATAAAGCATCTTAGGAGAAAAAATACACCATAACCACGAAATCGCAAATCTCATAAGAAACACTTCACCAGACAATCGACACGAATAACTGACAGAATCTAGTGTCTTGCCCTATGATAACTGCGACTGGGTAGTTCAGTTAACCATTACCCTCTTGCTAATCTCCTATAAAACCTCACAAATCTTCACTCCTCTCTAATCACAACGGCAGGATTGCCTCCAATTACAAAACTCCTAATTTTTCTCTCTTTAAATTTAAATGTTATTACTATTCAACCCAGTCGAGAATCTAGTGGAGTATGATTTTGTTTGGCTCTTTGGTTTACGTTGTCTCAGAGACGAATGTCGCTCCTATAGAAAACTGAATCTTCTTTCATTGGTGTTCATAGGGGGACAGGGGCACCTTAGAATCCCACATCGTGGCGAAGTGTTAGCATGTCAAGGACGTTATACCTTAAAACGGGATGGAGTATGTCACAACCCAAGTGACTAGCCCCACAGGTATATGTATTACGAAAGTCTTTGGTACACAATAGTTTCTATGAGTTCAAAAATTAACCGTATCTAGCATTTTTTAAGGGAAAACAATGGAAAAGTTTTATGGTTAAGTGTGTTGCACGAGAACAATTTCTAGATGGGTTGTGACCATCTGGGAAGTTCTCGCTCGGGGTGTGACAATTATTCCCCCATGGTATTCACCTTTTAGATTTGACATTTTTGGTTGAAAATAGTTGTCTTTGTTCTTTTTTTTCGTTGGAAACAGTTTCATTTCTTTCTTTAGCAGACTTTAAGGTGGGTGAGGATTTATATCATATATTTGACAAGTTAGATGTGAAATCCATTTGACCAGGCTCACTATGATTGGCTGGCATTTAGGAGATCACATGACACACATGAATTTTGTGTAGTAGAAACTAGAAAATGATTGTTAAACCACAAATGATTGGCGATCGCATGTCAATCACATGACCATTGTGTGACCATCAAATAATACTCGTTTTCTTTTTTTTTCTTTTTTCTTTTTTCTTTTTTTTTCTTTTTGAGTCATTGCTCTACGAATAAGGATTTCTACTATGGGCGTGTTTGGTTCGTTGCAAAACGTCGCAAGTCGTAAGTTGTAAAATGAGAGTTGGAAATATGTACTGTAGCATGGAAAATATATTGTGTTTTACGTTGTTTGGTTGTTAAAGTATGTGAAAATGGTAAAGTATATTGTGTTTTACGGTGTTTGGTTGGTGAAGTGAAATTGTAATTGGAAAAGTATATTGCGTTTTACGGTGTTTGGTTGGTAAAGTGAAATTGTAATTGGGAAAGTATATTTCGTTTTAAGGTGTTTGGTTAGTAAAGTGAAATTGTAATTGGGAAAGTTTATATCTTTTTACGGTGTTTGGTTGGTCATGTAAAAATGCAAGTGTAAAAGTTGACCACAAACACCGTAGCAGTGATTATGGTATGTTAAATACGATTAAATGAAATATAATATACTTAATAAAAATCTAATGACCACTTTGATTTAAAAAATAATTAAACTGCATATTTTATTTCTAACATTAATATTAATAAAGAATGAATTTATTTCGTATATATGTGATGAAAATATTAACGGATAAAAAATTAATATATTTGATAAATAATCTATAAAATATTAATTACACTTTAAGAATACTAATAAAACATTATTATTGCAAAAATATAAGAAATTGAACAAAGTAAAAAATATAATGAGTTCATGTGAACACGAAAGAACAATTTTAAAATTAGGACAATGTATTAATATTTTCCCAATTAATATTAACGAAACAAACACCGCTAAATGAAATAAATTTAGTAGTCAAAAGACAGTTTGCAGCCTTTTTTCAACATGCCATAATGAATTTCGCTACTCCTACATACCGAAAATCATCCCCACGTCACGCCAATACAGGACTATTGGTTGGAAACCAATCCCAACAAGTACATGATAGCTTTTGTAACAAACAAATATACGTTCGCATTTCAAACCAATATAATAACATTCTGCACTGTAATGTGCATGTATACATTAGAAGTTGTAAACAAATACAAGATGAACCCTTTAGAATGGTCCGTTAATGATACATCAGTTGTATTTCAACAAATAAACAATAGCTGATAAAATAAACAAATAAGACAATATATCCCCTCCCCTCATGGACATCAAATATAAACATTCTCTGGTACATATATATCAAGCAAATAAAATGAGACACAGATCTTCTCATCCTGATGATGTCTGAGATGATCATGACACACAACAAAAGCATCGTCAACATTTCCTCTGTTCACTCGAGGTCAGGCGACTCGAACAAATTGACTTTCTGTGACGATAGACATTAATACAAATGTCAGTTCATAAAAATGTCCTACGGTGCAGGACAAAGAAAATGTACAAAGTTTACAGCAAAAAATGGAGAATACCTGAAGGGCCGGAATGTTAAGAGCACCATGTGCAAAGTCCATACTTCAATATTTTCCTGCAAATAACTGTAATACAAAGGTAGAAAAGAAGAAACACATGTCACCAAGAGGTTACAAATTACACTGCTTTATTTCACGCTTCTTTAAACTTAAGTCAATTATTTTGATTTTAGGGCTCAGAACACACTGTAGATGCTATACTAATAGCTCCATATGATGTTGGGAGTGCACGGAATGGGCTTCCAACTTGATATAGGTAACAGAGAAGTAGTGCCTCAAGATGATTAACATCCAACCTACCTCCAAGACAGGGGTTTCAATCAGTGAGTTGCCCAACCTTGATATGCAAACCTGAATTCAAGGGTTCCCATTTTAACGTGCAAAACTCGCATTATAATTCTACGTGTGCATCATCATAGCCCATGAAGATAGGAATATGCTTTTCAAGGAAACCAGGATAATAAAATAAAACCATGATATAACAGATCAATGAATTAGCAAATGAATAGATTCACAGTTGAAAGAATAGCAAGCAGGCCTGGGTCCAGCATGAGTCCTTTTATAGCGGACAACCAAAAGCCCAGATCTGAACAGCACTGAAAGACAAGTGAAAATTAGAAGAGTAACCAACAATGAAGAGCAGAACAAGCAATCAAGCTGAACTATAAGCTAACTTCCATGAGGACCCAAACAGTGTAATTGGGAAAGAGATGAGGAGATGGGGAGGAGGACGCAACAGTACATGCTTTTACAGCCTTTGTTTCAACAAATCAGAAGTCTGTCAATCCCAATAATCCGGCAAGGCACGTAAATAGAATTTGTGAAAAGGTAGCTGTATATGGGAGTTATTGCAGCTGTAACAAAACAAGTGAAAAGTCTAAAGTTGAAAATTTTTAAGCATTTTGCATCCATTTTACAACTCACCAAACAGATAGCAACAAAGAAGAGCAAGCAGGCCATCAGGGACCTACAGTTACCATATATACCGGCCAACCTAAGAGCTGATCTGCGCAGCACTGAGAGACAAGAAAATTAGATCAGCAACCAACATGTTGTTCACAACAAGACCCAATAAACAATAAGCTATTTTCCAAGAAGAACCAGACACAAAGAAAGGTAATTGGTAAGCATGAAATAGGATTTGATTACCAGAGCAGTCGGTTGTTTAGGAGCATCAACAGTTTCCAGTGGCTACAACTTTGCAAAAGTTTTTGCATTTGGCTTCCCACCACAATCTATTCCGAGAACCGAAAGCCCTTATTCCTCTTGGTCCTGCTGTAACAGAATTGGTAACGCAAGAGGCTCAGATTTTGGAAGAGGTAATTTAAGTGGGGAGGCCTTGACAGACCTCTCCTCCACACCCATGATGGTCAATTTTGAATGCGTCAATGGAGCCACGCCGCTCTTGTACCATACTTTAATGGCTGCAATCCATTACGCACTCCACATGTCACTGTATCCTGTCATTAAGGCTCCTACCCTTTCAAATCATCATTGCCTTCGAAACATTTTTAGCTTCCTACATGAACCAAATAATGTCAGCCGAAAAACATAGCAAAAGGAAATAAGTATTGTTAAGCATAAACAATCCAAAAGCGTGATGTCCCAAATAAAACAGTCTCACAATGTAGATGGCCTAGCGCCATCCACGGACTACCAAGCAATGAAGCAGGAAGATAAATATGAGTGTACTGATTGCCTACGGCAATCGATAAACCAACATAGCAATAATATCAATGTTTAGGAAGGGCTGCATGTAAGAGGGGGTGCATAAAAGACTTCAGCGGCCAAGGGTAGAAGGACGGTCACGAGCTTCAACTTTTAAGTCAGTCAATGTTGTTCTTCCTCGTGAATCAATATAACCATGCTGCCTTCTCCGCGTCAGTCCTCCTACTGAGGAAGCCAGCACCGATGTCGAGGTTCTTCACGAAATAATCAAAAGCAACAGATACCTCATCTTCATTGATGATGTAGTACTGATAATTTGTCCCCACCATTGAACGCAGCTGTTCGTAGCATTGTGCAACCACCTTTTTATCTTCTTCTCGCTTATCGTAGATGGTATTTGCAAATTTTTTGAACGAATGAACGATCCCATGATCTCCAGCTCAACGTCCTTCCTCTTGCCTTACTTGTGGAGCGTTGGGACACAAACATGCTCTCTAGGAGGTCTGTGGACTTAGTAGCCTCAGGTGGGATGCAGTGTTGAAGGAACCCCCTCTAATGTCGGTCTGCGTTGGACATACAAATGAGGTGCCATCATCCAGTGCAAACCTTCCTTTGGCCCTGTCACCACCAAAGAGGATGTACATCTCGTCATAATGTTCAATGGGCTGGTTGAGATAAGGCTTGTCTTTTTGGTGAACCTGTAGTCATTATGATATTTATATTAGAGCTTACTAAAATAAATATATGGTGAAGATGCATAAATGAAAGTCGTTTATCTTGTTACCTTTATATATTCTGTATAAACAACTTCTGGCATCTCAATAGTGCGGATCTCTGGCTTCCACACAACGCAACCGCTAAGAGTCTTTAAAGTACAAATTCGACTCCACTTGGTCTTCCAAGTGCGCAGTTGATTGTAAACGTGTTTGTCAGAGACCGCCATATCGAACTTGTTCTTAATTTCGTTAGCGGCTATTTGGTTCAAGTCCCCCTTAACTCCGTCAAGTACCAGCCCTGCCATAAACTCAAGGAGGAAAATACTTGCTGGCTCTGTCCAGCACTGGTTTCTACCACCTGTTTTTCTCTTCTTCTTACCACCCATAGAAGGGGCTGCATCATTGTCATACGTGTACTCATTTTCAGACATTTTCTGCAAGGAAAAATGTCAGACAATATAACTAAAATAGTGGATACATTCAGAGAATATGTTAACATGAAATAAGGTTAAACACCAGGCTTGGTTACTAGAGTAAAAATAGGACATTAATTTGTAGTTGGCACCATATTAGCATGGTTAACAGAGCACAGCCAAAGTTCGTTATTAATAATAAATTCAATTTTGCATATCAGACCACATGCGCTGGGCAATTTCGTCTCTCATTTGAACCCAAGCATTGGCCTCTTCTCGAAGCTGTCTATGGGTCCTTCCCCCTTCGGTTAGATTCTGTGCAGTCCACTCTTCCTCAGTTTAGATGAAATCATCTTCCCGTGAGACAAGATAAAATTGTGGAGGATGCAACAAGCAATCACAATCTCGACTTGTGTGCGATATGGAAAGAACGGACGAGACGTTAAAATTTTAAATCTTCCCTTAAGAGAACCGAAAGTCCTCTCCACCGATGTACGTAGAGAGGAGTGATGATAGTTGAATAACTCCTTATAATTGGTGGGTAACCTGTCTCTGTAATCACTCAAATGATACCTAACTGAGCGATATGGAGCTAAGAAGCCTGGCCTGATATTGTAACCAGCATCGCACAGGTAATATTTCCTTATAGTAGCAAATTTTGAAACAGTTAAGATTTATTCTGTACACAAATGGAACATAATGAACTGTGTGAGAATGACGCAAAAGGTATGAAATACCTTCGGGGACACGCAAACCGTGTGGTCTTTCAAGCACATCTCGCAGCACGGTGAGATCATGTACTGATCCTTCCCAACCCGCTAAGACATATGTGAATTTCAAATCAAAGTCAACAGCTGCCAGGACATTTTGAGTTGGGTACCCTTTTCTTCCGTAGAATGGTCCAACTTTAGCAACTGGTAAAGTAGCGGGGATATGTGTCCCATCAATTGCTCCGATACAATCCTATTGACGTTAAACTAACATTGGTTAGACATTCAAGTGATCATTCGCTCAATTTATTAATAAATGAGTTGATAAAGATTAATTTACCTTGAAGTAAGCGTTGAATCTATTGTCGTTTGCAATCTTGTCGTGGACCAGTGTACTATGACCACAAATGTAATCTCTTCTGAGTTCTCCAATTGCCCAAAGTGTATGCTGAAAATAACGACTTATTGTCTCTCCGGAACGTATGAAGTTCCCTCCAATCACTCTATTACGGACATTATGTCCTACAATGTGTAGGAACATTGCTAGTTGCTCTTCCACAGTGACATTCACAGAATCTTGTAGGAGCCTCCGAACCCTAATAATGGAACAGAGGTTGAAGAAAACATCCCTATTCATCCTGAACATATTGTGACACATTGTGTCACTGGACTCTAAAACTCGTGACAGGTACATTCGTCTCTCTTGGTCCCTGATGTTCTTAGGGATAGGTTGCATGATTTCTTCACGACCGGTCATCCACTTAAGCACCATGAAGGCCGTGGTACAAATTATAAGCAAGCCTAATTCCTCATCCTCAAGATCCAACCCAAGTTGGACAAACCTTTTCATGCTAAACATATTTGGGAAGAAAGGTACATATTACTCGAAACGATAAATAGGGGTGTAAATGGGGATTGTTACTTTACGATTTCTTATCAAATAATTATAAATTAGCATCTATGAGTTAAACAGTAATAAAAAATTAGGCCAGTAGAGTTAGAAACTGCAATTTTCATATAATACTAGCACAAAAGGGCGCAGAGACACGCAGTAAAGCATACATGCTGATTTTATTTTTTCGACGATTATAACATGCATGTCACTAGAAAATCTTGGAAACAATCTAAATTAAGAAACATTATGTGCACATAACATCAGTCAAACACAATTTCCCTTACAAATCCAAAGGTCCATACTCTCATGTTAGTAGCATTAGGAAAAAAAAACTAATGAATCTGTACAAAAATAAATGTCTGAATAGTTTACGCAACACTGGATGAAGTTGAATTTGAACATCACTTTGTGAATATTAGAAAATTAGGGAGCAGATAAAATAGAAGTTAACTGATAGGTAATAACACAATAAAAGAAATAATATGCGCATAACACAAAGTTAGCCATGTAATAGGAACTTAAAAAGGTGCAACTATCACCATCAAGCTTCGTCCAAGAATCCCCACCAAAATTTCCTACCAAGGGCAACATTCAATGTCACAGCAAGCTTTCACACGTCTTTCTTTATGATTGGGTCCAACTTAACCCAACATTTCAACCATGTCCTAATTACGCCTCATGCTTATTAGTTAAGACTTAACAGAAAAGAATTCACTGTTGATCAAATACTTTTTACAGCAAATAGTATTTCAGTTGAACATTATCATAAACGAAATGCATTCAGAAAATAAAGATACTGTAACAGTGAATAATACCATACCCGAATAAATGTGAGTAGCAATTGCACAAACAGAAAACAGAAATTGGCTCTCTTTTGAAAAAATCCAACTCACCCACAGATCAACAGCGCTATCAGTTGATCTATGGGGTTAACAGCATACCTTAACAACAATTTTGTCCGAAGTTGATGCCTGATCGGAGATAACTGGGCTCGGGCGCTTCCTCACGTTCCCACACACTTCACAATGTTTCTCCATTTTCTGCCCTTTACCCTATTTATGCTGCTGGAGGCAGATTTGAAGGAGAGGGACAGTAGTAAAGAAAGGGGAAGATGACCTTTGGAGATTAGAAAGGTCAATACAGAGTTCCGAGGAGATCACGCGGGTATAGTGAAAACCCTCAGTTTCCAGCCAAATTTTCTCACAAAGAACAAAGAGACACTGAGGGAACCTGATGAAGATTTCAGTCGACCAAGGAGCAGAGGGGAATCGATTCCTTATGGAATCTCTAGGCTACAGTGGTTAGAAGCGACCGATCACCTTTGGTGTGGGCAGCCGGTCGTCGACGCCGTACTTGTCAGAGATGCTGGAATCTCTTTTGCAGGGGATCGATTAAGAGAGGGCGGAGCAGCGAGGGGGCGAAGAGGGAGGAAAAAAGGATCGCGCTGCTACAGTGTAGATGAGAGAAGATTGGGAGATGGGAAAGAGGACGCAACAGTAGAGTTTTGCAGCCTTTTTTTCAAACCCCGCAGAAGACTCTCGATCCATGTAACCCGGGCACGCCACGGGCACAATATGTGAAAAGGTGGCTGTAAATGGGAATTATTGCAAACGAAACCAAACAAGTGTAAAAGGTAAAGTTGCAAAACTTTTTGCATTTTGCAAACATTTTGCAACTTACCAAACACGCCCTATGTCCACACAGGACCTTCCACAAAGGGATCTCTATTGAAAAATTATAACTCAACACCGGGAGTATACAACTCTTCTCTCTACACAATCACATCTATAGAAGATGAAAGGCACAAAGTCAAAGTAAAGAAAAAGATTTACAACTTGATGATCCAATGATCACAAACTTTCTTAGTGATCTCAAAGGATCACAAACAATTTTCTCACAATACAAAGATCTTAAAGATAGATTTGGGATGATAGCTCAAGCATGTGAGAAAAAAGTATTTGAAAATAAAACAATAAAGAAAATACTTGAGAAAAACTTCTTGATGGATATATAAAATGAAGAACGAAATAGAATTCCCAAAGACTTGATTTTCTTTGATTTTTCAAAACTTTGAAAACAAATAAAGATAGAAAATTTTGACACAAAAACTCTTTTGAAAACTTTGTTAAAAACACTTGAGAAGGTGGGGAAATTTGCTCTCTAAAATCTTAGAAGAAACAAGTTAAGGGAACCCATATTTATAGGATTCCTAAAATATAGCCGTTGGAGGGTCCAAATAGGTCCAGAATGACCTGTCAGTCGACCGCCAGTCGACTGATCAACGGTCATATTCTGACTGTTGGGGTTTTCGGTCGAACGCCCCAAGGCAATTAGCCGGTCGGTCGACTGCCCGGTCAACCAAGGCCAGAACTAGAGAGTAAACTCTCTGGTCGGTCGACCGGGGCCAGATCGAGAGAACAAGCTCTCTGGATCGGTCGACCACACGGTCGACCGGCCCAATAGCTAGAGCCTTGTGCACATCAGTCGACCGAGATCTGGTCCGGTCGACTGATCAGTCGACCGCCAGTGGTCACAAGCTGGGTTTTAGGGTTTGAAAACTTGGTCTTTTAATACCCATAAAATCTCATAAAATCACATAAAATGTACAAAAATAAGTTTATGTAAGCACTTTAAATACAAATATGTTTGATCAAAGATCAACCCATATTACAAAAAATTTGAATTATTTTTGTGATATAGAAATTTAGTATTAAACCAAAAACTGTATTTTCAAAAACTCGTTTTATTTTTGTCTTCAAAAGTTTTCGAGAAAACTTCAAAATGAAAAACTATTTCTCAAAATTTGTACAAATACAAAAATAAGATATTGAAACACATTTGAAGTATAATGTGTATGGATGGAATTCAATACATATATAAAAGATGCATCTATATTTTTGACATTAAATCCAGAGCTAAGTTTTGTTAAAAAAACAAAACTTGAAACACATGAATTAGAATCATCAAAATAAGTTTTTCTACAATAGGAAACAATAATGTATATGGATGAAATCTAATACACATTTAAACATGTAAAACTTATTTTGATTCTATTTATTCATGAAAACAATAAATGTATACTTGAAAATCCAATCGGTTAAACTGAAACCAAAACTGTTGAACTTGTAAGTGTGTATTTGAGCATATCAAAACTAAGCTATCCTTACACAAGATCTAAATAAAAACTAAACAAACAGAAGTCTTCTTGTAAAACTCCTTCTTCAAGCCGACTCGATCCAAACTTGATCCAAAGGAGATAGATGTGATCGTTGCGAAGTGAGCTCTTGATTCAGCATTTATTTACTTCAACACTTTGACTGTGAATCTCTTGTTGAAATCAAATCTCTACTAAGATCTTGATCAATATCTGAAACTTATTAAACACAAGATCATTTGCAAAACTAACCTTCATATTTTGTCATCGTCAAAACTAAGGTCAAGGGCCTTTGGGCCAACAGAATCGATCCTGACTGTTCATGAGATTTATTGGTCAAACGAAACTGCGAAGCCATATCTGCAACCACCAGTTGAAGAGCAGTCAATCAAGATAGATTCATCAAACCTTCAAGCAGCTATCAGCCAAGCACAATCTCCCAATAAATTCATGAAGCGTATGCCACCTTATCTTAGTCCAAAGGAAGAAAAGCCACAACTCATTCCCATATGTAATCAAGGCGAGTTCTTCGTGGAGCTAAAGGAAATAAAGTAAGGTATTGCTTTAGAAGAGATTTTACAACCGCTGAAATTTCCGAGGAGGTCGACAAATTACAAGAGGAGTGCAAAGGAGATGGGATTAACAAGCTTAAAGTATTACCATCTATGAAAAAAAATCATCATCATGGTACGATTATCACGCTTTCGAAGAACCTTTCCTGTGGAAGAATAGTGCCAATGGTGACAATTCTAAATTATCCGAGTGCATATCACCTACTATCAGCACATGGGTGCTATATGTTCTACAAGGTAAGCCAAATCCCATCTCCACCCGTACTTTGAAAGATTCTCTTCATGGAATCAAGACAATTAATTATGCGATCATAGTATATGTGTATGGCTAGATGATGGAGGAGCACCAAACAATTGGCATTGATTATTAACTGACTCAAGACGAAAATTGCATTGAAGATTCGATGACGCAACAATACATGGAGTTTGATGAAGATCATCGAGACGAATCAAGATATTGGGATCATACTTTTCTCAAGCAAAGTTTGATCAATCTAATAAGAAGTATAATCAACCGCTTACAAGAAGAGGCGAGAGAAACTTTTTAAGGAGAAAGATGCGATGATGGTATATTTAAGGAGAGGAAGAATCTCAACTCAAGAGTCCCTGCCAAGCAGTACATCCTGATAGAAACTCAAGGATGAGTTTATTTGAAGAGGGAGGGATTGATGCAAGAAGAGAAACACGACTAACAGTAGGCCACAACAACCGACCTATCGACAACCTTCTTTTAGACTGTCGATAGATTTTTGCCGAGAAACAGGAGATTTCAGACCCATCGACCATGCCTTTTCTGACATATCGACAGGTTTTTCCCAAAAATAAGGTTTTGTAGTTTTTCCCTTCAGCTGTAGGCAACCCCCTTTAGTTGTCGACAGTCCTATTGCGTATTAGGTGTTTGATCTAGACTAGGATTTTATTTTTAGCTCTGATTTGGACTTCAATTGATGTTTTTTGTTTTTATTTTGAATATAGATTACCTAGATACATTAGGACTCTTTTTCTTTTCTTTTAAGAATAGATTATAGTTTTCAAGTAAGAATAATACTCTTTTATAAGCCTATATAAAGTCCCTTGTATTCTTTGTTTTAAATCAATCTAATATTCAACTTTTAATTAATAAACTTTGAGTTTTTTCTCATATTTGCTTGTGAATTCGAATTGTTCATTTTAGCTCGTGAATTCGGGTCATTCTTGGCGGTGGATTCGAGTAGTTATCCCTATCTGGAGATCTCTTTAGGGTTCGTTAACACTAGAATAAGGTCTAACCCTCGTCATTCGTCTTCTTCGTTTCCCCATCTGTGTCACTTTCTTTCTCTAACATCTTCTTTATATCTTTTTTTTATCTAACATTCTCTTTATCTAATATCATTTCTCTTTCCAACTCTTTATCACCAACTAAGCATAGTTGAACTTGAGGACACTCTTCTCTCGTGAAAAGTTGTAGAATTGATATTCTCACCTGGAAGGGGCGGGCAAATTTTCAAACTAAATTTGTAAGGAGACACTAAAATGGCGAATTACATAATCTTATTGGGTATATTAGTGAAAGTGTGACCAATTAGCCTGACTCACTGGTAAAGCGGTTGAAGCGAACGTAGAGAGTCCCAACTAAGTTCAAGTCATGTATACAACTATGTAAAAAAAAAAAAAAAGTAAAAGTGGGTTAGCGTGCCATAACAATCCTCTCTCCTAAGTGGCAGCTACAAATTCGATTCTGCAATTGTTGAACATGGAGTTGACTATGGTAATTGGTTAATTGGGTAGTTGGTAAAGTGCGCGCGCTTCTTACCTTCAAAAAAAAAAGGAAAGAAAATAATAATTTATATTTATACACATACTTTCTCTTTCTCTCTCTCTCTCTTAAACAAACAAATATTGGAGTCATTCACTCATTGTCTCACATGGTCAGGGGCGGAACCAGGAAATTTTTTTGGGGTGGGCTGCAATTTTTATGGCATATACTTATGAATTATATGAATTTATCAAAAGAATAAAACAGTATTCTCTACTAAATCAGGAGCGGAACTAGAAATAAATTTGCTAAAAAAAGTCAAAATAGAAAGGGGTTAACACAATATATGAAAAAGAACAAAAATAAAAATGAGTTTAAGTTATATATAAAAAATGGGCGCCCACTAATGGGTCCGCCCATGCACATGGTTATTCTTTTTCCTAATTAAATATAATTGGACAACAATAAAACCTATTCAAACTATTTCCTCGCATCTAAGCAGTTGTTTATGTGTGTTAAAGAGTCTGAGTCCTTGAAATCTCTTCTGTAAATTAAGTGCATTAAGCATGTTACGACTTCGATGAACACCTCAACTATTTTGTTCCCACGTGAGAAGGCTCCTTCAGATGTAAATAACCGAATGTTAAAATTTTTGGAGCCTCATTGACTATTTGTTTACTTGGAAGAAATACTTAAGTCCCCGAAATGAATCTTCTTCAGGCTATTTGGTTGTTTATTTTAATCCAAGGAGCAGTTTGGAAGATGTTGAAGGAATTTCGATAGATCGTTGGTGGATCCAATGTGCCACATAGAACAACTTTGAGGATTGTATTTGAAAAATGAGTTTGAATATATAAAAAATGGAGGTAGGTCCCATCATATCTTTTCATCTAGATTATATTTTAATATTTAAAAAACAAATCATTAAAGTACCGACCAAAAGTAGTCGTTACTTCGGGTGGATTTCTGTGTTAAAAACAAACAAATGAATTTCTAAAAGCTCAACACTCTTAAAGTCTTTCGTGCAAGCAAACACAGGAAGCGATCACCGAAGTAGCAAAGGACTCTTGAAGCATTGTAGTGGTCGATTCCTGACCCGAAGCGAGATCGCGACACATGGCAGGCTTAGAGATACAACAAGGAAACGACCGCCATTAAACCGTCGACAGAGTGCCTCCGCTATCCAACCCCAGATCAAGCGCCTAAGAGCTCAGGTTCAGCCCCAACTCATCAGCCCCGACATCACCTCATATCAAGCCCCCAGAAACTCATGTTCAACCCAGACTTGTCGGCCCCGACATCACCTCAGATCAAGAACCTAAGAGCTCAAGTTTAACCCAGACTCATCAGCTCCGACATCACCTCTTGAACCACAGACGAGCCGGATCCCCCCTCGACATCGAAAGCTTCTGGAAAACTCTTCCAACACAGCTTAGTGGTAGGATTTAGGAACTATCAGATCAGACCTCAGCTGCGTGGATTGAACAGATCTTATCTCCTGCTAACAGATGAAGCGGTTACAACTGACACATCAAGTAGTTGCAATCAACAATGGGTTATTGCGATTATGGATAACATCCCAGAGTAAACAACTATCCAAAGTTATTTCTCATGTATAAATACTTCACCCTCTCCAATGAGAGATAGGTTGGATTCATTCAAACCGTCACGCCTGTAATCACATAACACTCAACTCTACTTGTAATTCCTTTGAATTAGAGTGGAATCTCTTTCTCCCGTAATTTTTTTCTTTCAGATTTCTACGTAAATCCATGTTCGTTTACTGTGATTATTTCCCTTTGTGTTTTTTATAATTTTGGTACACGTGAGAAAGCCTTCGGAGAATTTTTCACCGCAAGCATGTCAGATTTGTGAAAAAGATTTCATGTACCTCAGTGTCTTCTCACCTTTTAGGCATCTTCTGAAAATTTCTTATAATATAAACGTTTAAATGATCCCACCAGGTATCTTTTAATTTCTTCCAAGCAAAACAAGTAAAGAGCTCGAAAAATAGTCACTTTAAGGACTTATGGTTGGATGATGTAATAAAGGTCCTAGATCCAAGTGTCGAAAATATTTTCCCCCCCTTTTTTAATTCAAGGGTTGGTCCTCGTTTGTGGACCCAGTATCCAGCTCCATGGGGCCACTGGGTCTGCAGTAACCTCCGGTCCCGATAACTAATCCCTTTCAAGCGTCTGTAGCGAGTGAGCCTCCGATATTATCCCCCGTTCCCTCGGTCTCTCAGCGCTACAGAATGTCAGAATCCCATCCCCCCCCCCCCCCCCCCCCCCCACCCCCACAAAAAAAAAAAAAAAAAAATTTCTGTAAATAGTACAGAATTAGGTCCAAATCATCGTCTCCATGGCAGTGGCTCTCTCGAATTCCTAATCTCCGCTACTGATTTCCAGCTCCGATCCATTTCTGGTACTTTCCTCCCGTTTACTTGGATTCTGAGCTTTCTGTTGATGTTGATTTGATTCATTATATAATTTGTCCAATTGTATCATCTTCTAGTTTGAATCGAGTGGTTACTGCTTGATCTAGATTGTGTGAAGTTCAAAATCAAATTTTTCAAGAAAAAGAGAAGAAACAGAAGGGGGGCAATGATTGTCTGAGAACGGAGAGAATTGCAATTTGATCGGTGCGATTTGAGCTTTAATTTTTTTTGATATTTTAATAAAACTTGAATATATATTTTCCGCTTTTGTTTTTTATATGGATTTGTAGTGGTACCTTAGATATCTGATCACAAGAATTGTGACAAGTAGTCTGAAGAAATTGTAGACTATGGACCTAAACTAAATTCTAGTTCCTCTAAAGATTTTGACCTTTACCTACAGCTGGTGTTTTTTTAGTAGATATTTGTTTGTTCGTCTTATGCTGATCTTTTTCATTTGCTAAGGTTGTTTCTTGAAGCCATCCCAGCAACAGTGTCTTCTAAATGTCGGTTTGAGGAACTTGTTCTTGCATCCAATTCACGGGAGAATATTAGATGATACTACGACCTGTAAGAGAGGGCTCTCTGTTCGAGCTGGATTCAGGTACTTGAATAACTTTCTCCGTGGATCATGTTTCTTCGTTGTTCTTCAGTTTGTGAATCATGTATGCATGATACTATGATCTTTTTCTTGTAAGGGTTTTTATGTGCATTTGTTGGATGGAAGCTGAGACATTTGTGCACCTTGAAACTTTTCAGTTGCATTTAACGGATGTGATGTGTGATTTTCACGTTATTTTGTCTGATTGTTGTCAAGAGTCTGAAATCGTTTGCTGGATGTGAATCATGCATGCATGTACTATGATCTTTTTCTTGTAAGGGTTTTATGTGCATTTGGTGGATGTTAGCTGAGACATTTGTGCACCTTGAAACTTTTCAGCTGTATTTAACTGATGTGATGTGTGATTTTCACGTTGTTTTGATTGATTGTTGTCAAGAGTCTGAAATCATTTGCTGGATGTTATCAATGCTTAGTCAAAAATGTTAGAACCCTTATTGATGGCTAATGGTACCTTACTCTTTAAGACGAGAAGGGTTATCTAGTCCTAGACGAGACCATTATTTATGGCAACATCTGCTGGATGGTGATGGAAGGGTTACCTTTTAACTTGATACTTCAAAATAAAATCGCCTATTAATTCAAAGGAGTAATGCGACTGAAAAAGATAGGTTGACATGTTGGATGGAAATGGAGTTGTCATGTTTACAAGGTTAGAAAGAGGGCATGCGTCCACAATAAATACTACCTCATTAAGTCTTAGTTAGTTAGGCAAGGCTTGTAAGAGGGTCATGCATCCACGAAAGAGTTTAATAAACACAACTGAATTCAACAGGCAATGTCCCTGGGAAGAAGTCTTATCCCAATTGTTAAGATATTTGTACATGGTCAATTGTACAAAATTAAATACATAGATCCTATTTTCTCTTATAGATCGACACAATATGGATAAAGTCACATCCATAGGAGGACAATGGTATAAAGAAATAGAGAAACAAATAAATACAAATAGACTCATACTGTGGGGATAAGAGAAGGAAGAGCAACACACAATCTTCGGGTGGCTTACCTTAAAAGAATTATGTGCGCTGACAAAGGAGAACAATGAGATTCCATTAAAAAGGAATATAATCAGTAGATGACTACCTCCACTAACTCATCAAAACACGCCCCAAAGGCCTCACTAAGAGGAATCCTTTTCACAAAAGAAGCTATTGTTCAGAATTCAAAAAGTTCCCTTGAGCAACAAGCCTTGGTTCTAACCAAAGCTATCCAAACCTATGTTTATATAGACTTCTAAACATATCTAGTTTGAATAAAAAATCTAATATTATTCTAGTTTGATTAGGAAACTTTATCAAAGTCTTGTTTGGTTGGGAAACCTATTACATATTAATCATCTCTACTATTTTAAGCACAACCTTTTGGTTGGAATTCTGATTTGATAGTGACTCACGTTCGTGTCACGCCCAAACAAAATTTATCCACCCACTTAACCTATCTTGAAATCTATCCCTACATCTATATCGTCATATCAAAAAGAAATTTTAAAAATAAAAAATAGCATTTATTAGATAAAATTCAATATACTTATCTCTCTCTTCATGATATACATACTCAATTTTCTGTCATTATTATTATAACTTCTCTCCCCCTCCCAATGCCAAAGAGGAAGTGAAATAAAAATTACAATACTCAAAAATCTAACATAACATTTACACCCCTATCTCAAAAAAAATTGAAATAATGAAAAAGAACTTCATTTATTAGGTATCCCTATTTCAAAAAGAATTTTGAAATAAAAGAAACAACATTTATCAGATAGAGAAAATGTGATACTTATCCCGAAAAGATGAAGTTTCTTCTTTCCCATTCAAGATTAGAATTCTCTGGAATGACAACACAACTCTTAATAAATTTTATTTTACACAATTTTTTTTTGCACGTGCATAGAATAAGGCAATGATGACAAATTCAAATCTTAAATGAATTTAAAAGACTGTTATAATAGCTATTAGTTTTACTATTAGTTTTACTATTTAAAGATGAGTGCAAGACCATAATTTTGACATCTTCACCTTAGCTTGCGTTTGGTTTGCAATGTCTAAAGTAAAGAATCCAAGTATTATGATTTGTATCTTAGTGGATTTCGGTCACCAATGAGATGAATCTTCATGTACTTGGCTGTTAACAAGTATCTTTTCATATCTCCTATAGCCTCTTGGCTAGGGATGTCAAACAGGCCTGCTCGGCCAAAAGGAGGCGGTCCGACCCGCGAATCGGACCCGGGCCGGATATTTTAAAAAAAAAAAAATAAATTTATAAAGATTAAATATATTAGTTTTCATGTATTTGACACAACAATTGTGTGGGAAAGTTGGTCATAGGTTTGTTTAGCTGAGGTAAAGTACTTGGGTTCAAACTGGGGGTTTACAAATTTTTTTTGACATTTATTTCTCTGGTGGCGGGGGTGGTGGGGGCTGTGGAGGGGTGGCTGGGGGCGGCGGAGGGCGACTGGGCCGGGCACGTGCCAAGCCCGGCCCGGGTTAGGCCCGGCCCGGGCGGACCGTGGGCCATCAAAGGAGAACCCGAGCACGGCCCGTGGGGGAGCCGTGTCGGGACCAGGTCGGCCCGGTTAGCCAGCTGAGCCGTGCCCGGGCCAACCCGACCCGTACCCGTGTGGGTTGCCGGCCCGGCCCGACCCGACCCAGTTGACACCTCTACCCTTGGCTAATGCCCTTAAGGATATTTTCACTAGATATTATCCCTTGGCTAATGCCCTTAAGGGTATATTCACGATATTAAGGTTGGTCGAGTTCGAGTCCAGTTTTAACTCTTCAGGATAAATATATCTCAAAGGTGTTTTTGCTGGGATGCTGTACTTTTTGTGACCTGCATCTAGCCCTGAAACTTTCCCAAATGCTAAGGAAGGTCGATTATATTCACCCTTCACTTTGCTATTAGCCTTAAAAGGGTTGGACAACGACTTTGACCCACTTTCCTTAAGTTTTGATGAAGCTTACAGAGGCTTCTAACTTTAACTTCTTTGTGACAATATGGGATCCCTTTCAAATCTTTAGATCTCCACCTTGAGTTGAGCAATAACAGTCATTGGAGTTTAAAATACCTAAGGAATTGAGGTCCTTCAAGGCAGAGACATGCCAAACATTTGCCATTATGTGTACTGCACCATCAAACATCTTGGACATAATTGTTCTCTCATCAAGAAATGTTTGTTTGAGATAGGATTGGATGAGTTTTATTTGAGTTGGATTTGTTGGGTTTCATGGTTTGAAATCTCTGTATCGGTATTGGTGTTAATTCTAGATCTTTTGGAATCAAAATTGGTAATATTAGTTGTTTATCGGCTGTTTCGGTTCGTCATATCGGTAGACGTTTTTGTGTGAAAGAGACAACAATCAACTTCCCATATACAAGTTCATGATGTAGAAGAGGACAAAGGAGAAGGTAAACTTGCAAATTCCAAATTGAAATTAGAAACAAGTTAACATTATATTCCATGTTTATTTGATGGTTTGAGGTACCTGGCTAGGTGGTACCTGCATTGTGGGTAGTGGGTACTAATATCAAAGGTCCATTGTGGTTAGTGGGTACTAATGTCAAAAGTCAATTATTCAGGGGTCTAGTATTGACTTAAGAGACTAGCTCGGGGATTTGTATTTCACAAATGAGTTGAAGGCACATAAGCGCTGTTCGGGAACAAAATGGTCCCTCCATTAGCTCTCCGTTTGCAAACATATATTTTACTTGTGAAATTATTACATGAAATGATTACCTGTAGGGAACAAAAATGCCCTCCTCATCCCGACTTGTCCTTCCCATATGTTCCTAACTATATGAGACAAAAAGTTCATTTTTTCTCCTGTTATCACCCTTACTCTTTTCAACTTCATTTATTCTTTAATTCCTCTTGCTGCAGATCTCACCTTAGAATCTTAGGGTAAAGATTTTGGGCATCGAATGGACAACGAAAGAAGATGATCTCATCAAGGTTTTTATTGCAAAGCATGCCACATCTCTTCCGCTCGTTTAAATTTCAAATCATCCCCAACAATCAAAACTTTTTAACTTTTTATTCGCTGAAATTTAGATTCTAGGGGTTCTACTGTGTCATTCAAGAATGAAATCATGTGAGCTCACCACTAAAATGACTCTTCTTTTGTGAGAAACTATATCGCAGAAATTTCTAGAACTAGATCAGAAGAGGATGCTTCAGCCACTTTCAGTTTCATGAGGCTTCAGAGTTGCATTGACTCTGCTCTTTTTGAAATCGTCAAAATGGAAAGATGCCATTGTAGTAGAAGTTATGGAGGATATGGACTCTATTAGGATTGATCTGGTTAAGATCGTGAGGGGAGCAAGGTGATGATCAGGATTATGTCGGGGTTGATGTCAAACATTAATAGCTAGCTTTAACAGCAGTTGATTGATATAATAATTATTATAGTTCTTAATGATAAGAGCAGTAGGGACTTGAACCAAACTCAACATGACTTTTGGGTTACACTTAAAAGGGTATTTTATGTTTATATTTAACTAGACTCTGTTAGCTGCTGTGAGTTGAAAGGTAGATTTGCAAAATAAGTTATAGATCTGTGGGCATGTTTGAAAATATTTATAAAGTAAGGTGAAGTATGTAAATATAAGGGGATATGTGCTAA